>JBAMJR010000677.1:0-70198 GCA_038501785.1 Myoxocephalus aenaeus | reverse complement strand
GGACGCAAACCCTTTGTGGTCATCGCTTCTCGGCCTTTGGCTAAGATCAAGTGTAGTATCTGTTCTTATCAGTTTAATATCTGATACGTCCTCTATACGAGGATGTCTTATTAAGCAGATTTTTAGCCTTGGGAGACGAAATAGGAAGCTTGCTCTGTTCACTCCACGCATCGACCCGGTATTGCAGCATTGCTGGGAACGGTGCACCCTTCAAATGCCTTGTGGACAACAAAACACCAATCCGATGGAGCAGTCTGTCGTTGACTTTGATTCTGTCATCAACGATACAAGTCTCAGTCGCTGTCGGTCTTCAGGACATGTGTCAAACAAAGGGCCTGTGTACCTGTTACTGATGCCCCTCTCTCTATTGGAAGGGACACAGACTGTGCAATGGACACTGTTGCTCTCTTTAAAATGTGGGAACGCCCTCTTTAAAATATGGGCGTGGTAATGGGTTGGCCTGTTGTTTTGAACACAGCACGTCAACCGAGGCTTACCGTGAGACATTTGACTGGGACGACTACATTACCTGCTGCTCTTGACAAGAGGGCAGTACTTACTTTGGTTTCTCTTCATAACGCACAAGTCTTTCGCCTTTTACTAAAGACTTCCGTGGAGAGGAACACCAATGAGTTGAACCTATTTTTGACAGGCTTTGCCGTTCGGCTGAGCCTTGTGCATTTGTGAAAATAAAATAAAGAGACAGTTTCTAAGACTAAGTTGTATGCTCTGACGTCAGGGTTCTATGCTTTGATCTCACGGTTCTATGCTCTGATCCTGAGGTTCTAAGAAAGAAAGAATGAGATAAATATTGCTCTGATTCTGTGCAGTGATCTCAAGGTTCTATGCTTTGATCCCAAGGTTCTATGCTCAGGTTAACGGTCATTTGGGGGGCGATGACTTCCAGGGCATACTTTGTCATACTTTACCCAGGTTTGAGGTCACGTTCTCTGGGTAAAGGTTGGGGAAATGCCCCTATAAAAGTGCATGGGACTCTGGGTCAGAGTCAGGGGAAGTAACAGGGACACTGGGGCACTGAAGGGTCATTTGGAGGAAGATGACTTCCAGGGCACTCGTGGTCTGACTTTACCCAGGCTTGAGGTCACTTTCTCTGGGTAAAGGTTGGGGAAATGCCCTATAAAAGTACATGGGACTCTGGGTCAGAGTCAGGGGAAGTAACAGGGACACTGGGGAACTGGAGGGTCATTTGGAGGGAGATGGCTTCCAGGGCACACATTGGCTAACTTTACCCAGGAATAAGGTCACCTCTCTGGGTAAAAGTTGGGGTCATGTGACCCCCTTGAACCACCTCTGGAGCTCACCCCCCTAACCCGGCTCACCCTCGACCCCGTGGACCCACACTTAAGCACACCCCCTGAGTTAAAACCCCCTGTGCGCTTGTTTTAAAGTCCTGTGCCCCTGGTTCTCTAGAGTAAAGAAAGTCCGGGACCATGGATACAAAGAAAAGTGCTAGATGTTAGATGTATGCCCTTGGTTAGGTTGATAGGTGAGTGGTTGAGGGATTGGGATTGGGGAAAGTCACTCCCGGAATAGTTTATATGCAGAACATACACAATAAACTGAGTGGAAAACATCGCTAACTCAAGATGGTTCAGATGAGTCTCTCTCGGATGCGAACCGCCAACCATTGGAACCAGGCGTTTTTTTCTGAAGGTCGCAGAGACTTGAAAGTCAACTCCCCCCAGTACGATGGCCGACGCGATTCCAACGGTACTACCGGCGAGCTAATCGGAACCGTGCTAACCCGAGATGGTTCAGATGAGTCTCTCTCGGGCTGCGAACCGCCAACCACTGGCACCGGGTTTAAGCTAAATGCCCTGCGCTTAGACCACTAGGCTAGCGGGGAAACGATGGAACCCGGAATCTGGAAATAGGTCTTTTATAAAGGTCATTGGACCCAGCTACTTGAAACTGGGCTTTTGGATGAGTGGATTATCGTCGGCTTGTTGCGTTTTTTCCGGGAAGGTCGCAGAGACTTGAAACTCGACTCCCCACTATAATGGCCAATGCGATTCCAATGGTACTATCCGCGAGCTAATAGGACCATGGCAAGGCACTTTTCCTGAGAATGAGTCATTTTGCTAATTGAGCTTCTAACACCTTTGTTTGATATTCAAATGAGGTCAGGTGTTGATGGGTGAGTGGTTGAGGTAGGGGAAAGGGATTGGGAAAGTCGCTCCTGGAATAGTTCATATGCAAGAATATACACATCAACTGAGGCGAAACACTGCTAACTCAAGATGGTTCAAATGAGTCTATCATCAAGGTTCTATGCTTCTGATCCTCAGGTTCTGAGAAATAAATCATGAGATCATCTTGCTCTGACATCAGGGTTCTATGCTTTGATCTCAAGGTTCTATGCTCTGACATCAGGTTCTATGCTTGATCCAAGGTTCTATGCTCTGATCCTCAGGTTTGAAGAGAGAAATAATGGGATACATCAGGCTTCTATGCTTGATCTCAAGGTGCCATGCTCTGATCCTCAGGTTCTAAAAAAGAAAGAAAGAGATACATCTTTACTTAACTAGATGCCTGACCATGGAGCCTGACCATGGAGGCCTGGGCGGGGTGTTGCTAAGCAGCTGCCGCTGCTCTGCCTAATTGAAAGAACTGCACCATGACCAGTGAGAACGGTCCCAGGAGGTGGGCTCAGGACGCAAACCTTTGTGGTCATCGCTTCTCGGCCTTTTGGCTAAGATCAAGTGTAGTATCTGTTCTTATCAGTTTAATATCTGATACGTCCTCTATACGAGGATGTCTTATTAAGCAGATTTTTAGCCTTGGGAGACGAAATAGGAGCTTGCTCTGTTCACTCCACGCATCGACCCGGTATTGCAGCATTGCTGGGAACGGTGCACCCTTCAAATGCCTTGTGGACAACAAAACACCAATCCGATGGAGCAGTCTGTCGTTGACTTTGATTCTGTCATCACGATACAAGTCTCAGTCGCTGTCGGTCTCAGGACATGTGTCAAACAAAGGGCCTGTGTACCTGTTACTGATTGCCCCTCTCTCTATTGGAAGGGACACAGACTGTGCAATGGACACTGTTGCTCTCTTTAAAATGTGGGAACGCCCTCTTTAAAATATGGGCGTGGTAATGGGTGTGGCCTGTTGTTTTGAACACAGCACGTCAACCGAGGCTTACCGTGAGACATTTGACTGGACGACTACATTACCTGCTGCTCTTGACAAGAGGGCAGTACTTACTTTGGTTTCTCTTCATAACGCACAAGTCTTTCGCCTTTTACTAAAGACTTCCGTGGAGAGGAACACCAATGAGTTTGAACCTATTTTTGACAGCTTTGCCGTTCGGCTGAGCCTTGTGCATTTGTGAAAATAAAATAAAGAGACAGTTTCTAAGACTAAGTTGTATGCTCTGACGTCAGGGTTCTATGCTTGATCTCACGGTTCTATGCTCTGATCCTGAGGTTCTAAGAAAGAAGAATGAGATAAATATTGCTCTGATTCTGTGCAGTGATCTCAAGGTTCTATGCTTTGATCCCAAGGTTCTATGCTCAGGTTAACGGTCATTTGGGGGGCGATGACTTCCAGGGCATACTTTGTCATACTTTACCCAGGTTTGAGGTCAGCTTCTCTGGGTAAAGGTTGGGGAAATGCCCCTATAAAAGTGCATGGGACTCTGGGTCAGAGTCAGGGGAAGTAACAGGGACACTGGGGCACTGAAGGGTCATTTGGGAGGAAGATGACTTCCAGGGCACTCGTGGTCTGACTTTACCCAGCTTGAGGTCACTTTCTCTGGGTAAAGGTTGGGGAAATGCCCCTATAAAAGTACATGGGACTCTGGGTCAGAGTCAGGGGAAGTAACATGGACACTGGGGAACTGGAGGGTCATTTGGAGGGAGATGGCTTCCCAGGGCACACATTGGCTAACTTTACCCAGGAATAAGGTCACCTTCTCTGGGTAAAAGTTGGGGTCATGTGACCCCCTTGAACCACCTCTGGAGCTCACCCCCCTAACCCGGCTCACCCTCCGACCCCGTGGACCCACACTTAAGCACACCCCTGAGTTAAAACCCCCTGTGCGCTTGTTTTAAAGTCCTGTGCCCCTGGTTCTCTAGAGTAAAGAAAGTCGGGACCATGGATACAAAGAAAAGTGCTAGATGTTAGATGTATGCCCTTGGTTAGGTTGATAGGTGAGTGGTGGTTGAGGGATTGGGATTGGGGAAAGTCACTCCCGAATAGTTTATATGCAGAACATACACAATAAACTGAGTGAAAACATCGCTAACTCAAGATGGTTCAGATGAGTCTCTCTCGGGATGCGAACCGCCAAACCATTGGAACCGGCGTTTTTTTCTGAAGGTCGCAGAGACTTGAAAGTCAACTCCCCCCAGTACGATGGCCGACGCGATTCCAACGGTACTACCGGCGAGCTAATCGGACCGTGCTAACCCGAGATGGTTCAGATGAGTCTCTCTCGGGCTGCGAACCGCCAACCACTGGCACCGGGTTTAAGCTAATGCCCTGCGCTTAGACCACTAGGCTAGCGGGGGAAACGATGGAACCCGGAATCTGGAAATAGGTCTTTTATAAAGGTCATTGGACCCAGGCTACTTGAAACTGGGCTTTTGGATGAGTGGATTATGTCGGCTTGTTGCGTTTTTTCCGGGAAGGTCGCAGAGACTTGAAACTCGACTCCCCACTATAATGGCCAATGCGATTCCAATGGTACTATCCGCGAGCTATAGGACCATGGCAAGGCACTTTTCTGAGAATGAGTCATTTTGCTAATTGAGCTTCTAACACCTTTGTTTGATATTCAAATGAGGTCAGGTGTTGATGGGTGAGTGGTTGAGGTAGGGGGAAAGGGATTGGGAAAGTCGCTCCTGGAATAGTTCATATGCAAGAATATACACATCAACTGAGGCGAAACACTGCTAACTCAAGATGGTTCAAATGAGTCTATCTCAAGGTTCTATGCTCTGATCCTCAGGTTCTGAGAATAAATCATGAGATCAATCTTGCTCTGACATCAGGGTTCTATGCTTTGATCTCAAGGTTCTATGCTCTGACATCAGGGTTCTATGCTTTGATCCCAAGGTTCTATGCTCTGATCCTCAGGTTTGAAGAGAGAAATAATGGGATACATCAGGCTTCTATGCTTTGATCTCAAGGTGCCATGCTCTGATCCTCAGGTTCTAAAAAAAGAAAGAAAGAGATACATCTTACTTAACTAGATGCCTGACCATGGAGCCTGACCATGGAGGCCTGGGGCGGGTGTTGCTAAGCAGCTGCCGCTGCTCTGCCTAATTGAAAGAACTGCACCATGACCAGTGAGAACGGTCCCAGGAGGTGGGCTCAGGACGCAAACCCTTTGTGGTCATCGCTTCTCGGCCTTTTGGCTAAGATCAAGTGTAGTATCTGTTCGTATCAGTTTAATATCTGATACGTCCTCTATACGAGGATGTCTTATTAAGCAGATTTTTAGCCTTGGGAGACGAAATAGGAGCTTGCTCTGTTCACTCCACGCATCGACCCGGTATTGCAGCATTGCTGGGAACGGTGCACCCTTCAAATGCCTTGTGGACAACAAAACACCAATCCGATGGAGCAGTCTGTCGTTGACTTTGATTCTGTCATCAACGATACAAGTCTCAGTCGCTGTCGGTCTTCAGGACATGTGTCAAACAAAGGGCCTGTGTACCTGTTACTGATGCCCCTCTCTCTATTGGAAGGGACACAGACTGTGCAATGGACACTGTTGCTCTCTTTAAAATGTGGGAACGCCTCTTTAAAATATGGGCGTGGTAATGGGTGTGGCCTGTTGTTTTGAACACAGCACGTCAACCGAGGCTTACCGTGAGACATTTGACTGGGACGACTACATTACCTGCTGCTCTTGGACAAGAGGGCAGTACTTACTTTGGTTTCTCTTCATAACGCACAAGTCTTTCGCCTTTTACTAAAGACTTCCGTGGAGAGGAACACAATGAGTTGAACCTATTTTTGACAGGCTTTGCCGTTCGGCTGAGCCTTGTGCATTTGTGAAAATAAAATAAAGAGACAGTTTCTAAGACTAAGTTGTATGCTCTGACGTCAGGGTTCTATGCTTTGATCTCACGGTTCTATGCTCTGATCCTGAGGTTCTAAGAAAGAAAGAATGAGATAAATATTGCTCTGATTCTGTGCAGTGATCTCAAGGTTCTATGCTTTGATCCCAAGGTTCTATGCTCAGGTTAACGGTCATTTGGGGGGCGATGACTTCCAGGGCATACTTTGTCATACTTTACCCAGGTTTGAGGTCACGTTCTCTGGGTAAAGGTTGGGGAAATGCCCTATAAAAGTGCATGGGACTCTGGGTCAGAGTCAGGGGAAGTAACAGGGACACTGGGGCACTGAAGGGTCATTTGGAGGAAGATGACTTCCAGGGCACTCGTGGTCTGACTTTACCCAGGCTTGAGTCACTTTCTCTGGGTAAAGGTTGGGGAAATGCCCCTATAAAAGTACATGGGACTCTGGGTCAGAGTCAGGGGAAGTAACAGGGACACTGGGGAACTGGAGGGTCATTTGGAGGGAGATGGCTTCCAGGGCACACATTGGCTAACTTTACCCAGGAATAAGGTCACCTTCTCTGGGTAAAAGTTGGGGTCATGTGACCCCCTTGAACCACCTCTGGAGCTCACCCCCCTAACCCGGCTCACCCTCCGACCCCGTGGACCCACACTTAAGCACACCCCTGAGTTAAAAACCCCCTGTGCGCTTGTTTTAAAGTCCTGTGCCCCTGGTTCTCTAGAGTAAAGAAAGTCCGGGACCATGGATACAAAGAAAAGTGCTAGATGTTAGATGTATGCCCTTGGTTAGGTTGATAGGTGAGTGGTTGAGGGATTGGGATTGGGAAAGTCACTCCCGGAATAGTTTATATGCAGAACATACACAATAAACTGAGTGAAAACATCGCTAACTCAAGATGGTTCAGATGAGTCTCTCTCGGGATGCGAACCGCCAACCATTGGAACCGGCGTTTTTTTCTGAAGGTCGCAGAGACTTGAAAGTCAACTCCCCCCAGTACGATGGCCGACGCGATTCCAACGGTACTACCGGCGAGCTAATCGGACCGTGCTAACCCGAGATGGTTCAGATGAGTCTCTCTCGGGCTGCGAACCGCCAACCACTGGCACCGGGTTTAAGCTAATGCCCTGCGCTTAGACCACTAGGCTAGCGGGGAACGATGGAACCCGGAATCTGGAAATAGGTCTTTTATAAAGGTCATTGGACCCAGGCTACTTGAAACTGGGCTTTTGGATGAGTGGATTATCGTCGGCTTGTTGCGTTTTTTCCGGGAAGGTCGCAGAGACTTGAAACTCGACTCCCCCACTATAATGGCCAATGCGATTCCAATGGTACTATCCGCGAGCTAATAGGACCATGGCAAGGCACTTTTCTGAGAATGAGTCATTTTGCTAATTGAGCTTCTAACACCTTTGTTTGATATTCAAATGAGGTCAGGTGTTGATGGGTGAGTGGTTGAGGTAGGGGGAAAGGGATTGGGAAAGTCGCTCCTGGAATAGTTCATATGCAAGAATATACACATCAACTGAGGCGAAACACTGCTAACTCAAGATGGTTCAAATGAGTCTATCTCAAGGTTCTATGCTCTGATCCTCAGGTTCTGAGAAATAAATCATGAGATCAATCTTGCTCTGACATCAGGGTTCTATGCTTTGATCTCAAGGTTCTATGCTCTGACATCAGGGTTCTATGCTTTGATCCCAAGGTTCTATGCTCTGATCCTCAGGTTGAAGAGAGAATAATGGGATACATCAGGCTTCTATGCTTTGATCTCAAGGTGCCATGCTCTGATCCTCAGGTTCTAAAAAAAGAAAGAAAGAGATACATCTTTACTTAACTAGATGCCTGACCATGGAAGCTGACCATGGAGGCCTGGGGCGGGTGTTGCTAAGCAGCTGCCGCTGCTCTGCCTAATTGAAAGAACTGCACCATGACCAGTGAGAACGGTCCCAGGAGGTGGGCTCAGGACGCAAACCCTTTGTGGTCATCGCTTCTCGGCCTTTTGGCTAAGATCAAGTGTAGTATCTGTTCTTATCAGTTTAATATCTGATACGTCCTCTATACGAGGATGTCTTATTAAGCAGATTTTTAGCCTTGGGAGACGAAATAGGAGCTTGCTCTGTTCACTCCACGCATCGACCCGGTATTGCAGCATTGCTGGGAACGGTGCACCCTTCAAATGCCTTGTGGACAACAAAAACACCAATCCGATGGAGCAGTCTGTCGTTGACTTTGATTCTGTCATCAACGATACAAGTCTCAGTCGCTGTCGGTCTTCAGGACATGTGTCAAACAAAGGGCCTGTGTACCTGTTACTGATGCCCCTCTCTCTATTGGAAGGGACACAGACTGTGCAATGGACACTGTTGCTCTCTTTAAAATGTGGGAACGCCCTCTTTAAAATATGGGCGTGGTAATGGGTGTGGCCTGTTGTTTTGAACACAGCACGTCAACCGAGGCTTACCGTGAGACATTTGACTGGGACGACTACATTACCTGCTGCTCTTGACAAGAGGGCAGTACTTACTTTGGTTTCTCTTCATAACGCACAAGTCTTTCGCCTTTTACTAAAGACTTCCGTGGAGAGGAACACCAATGAGTTGAACCTATTTTTGACAGGCTTTGCCGTTCGGCTGAGCCTTGTGCATTTGTGAAAATAAAATAAAGAGACAGTTTCTAAGACTAAGTTGTATGGCTCTGACGTCAGGGTTCTATGCTTTGATCTCACGGTTCTATGCTCTGATCCTGAGGTTCTAAGAAAGAAAGAATGAGATAAATATTGCTCTGATTCTGTGCAGTGATCTCAAGGTTCTATGCTTTGATCCCAAGGTTCTATGCTCAGGTTAACGGTCATTTGGGGGGCGATGACTTCCAGGGCATACTTTGTCATACTTTACCCAGGTTTGAGGTCACGTTCTCTGGGTAAAGGTTGGGGAAATGCCCCTATAAAAGTGCATGGGACTCTGGGTCAGAGTCAGGGGAAGTAACAGGGACACTGGGGCACTGAAGGGTCATTTGGAGGAAGATGACTTCCAGGGCACTCGTGGTCTGACTTTACCCAGGCTTGAGGTCACTTTCTCTGGGTAAAGGTTGGGAAATGCCCTATAAAAGTACATGGGACTCTGGGTCAGAGTCAGGGGAAGTAACAGGGACACTGGGGAACTGGAGGGTCATTTGGAGGGAGATGGCTTCCAGGGCACACATTGGCTAACTTTACCCAGGAATAAGGTCACCTTCTCTGGGTAAAAGTTGGGTCATGTGACCCCCTTGAACCACCTCTGGAGCTCACCCCCCTAACCCGGCTCACCCTCCGACCCCGTGGACCCACACCTTAAGCACACCCCCTGAGTTAAAACCCCCTGTGCGCTTGTTTTAAAGTCCTGTGCCCCTGGTTCTCTAGAGTAAAGAAAGTCCGGGACCATGGATACAAAGAAAAGTGCTAGATGTTAGATGTATGCCCTTGGTTAGGTTGATAGGTGAGTGGTTGAGGGATTGGGATTGGGAAAGTCACTCCCGGAATAGTTTATATGCAGAACATACACAATAAACTGAGTGAAAACATCGCTAACTCAAGATGGTTCAGATGAGTCTCTCTCGGGATGCGAACCGCCCAAACCATTGGAACCGGCGTTTTTTTCTGAAGGTCGCAGAGACTTGAAAGTCAACTCCCCCCAGTACGATGGCCGACGCGATTCCAACGGTACTACCGGCGAGCTAATCGGACCGTGCTAACCCGAGATGGTTCAGATGAGTCTCTCTCGGGCTGCGAACCGCCAACCACTGGCACCGGGTTTAAGCTAATGCCCTGCGCTTAGACCACTAGGCTAGCGGGGGAAACGATGGAACCCGGAATCTGGAAATAGGTCTTTTATAAAGGTCATTGGACCCAGGCTACTTGAAACTGGGCTTTTGGATGAGTGGATTATCGTCGGCTTGTTGCGTTTTTTTCCGGGAAGGTCGCAAGAGACTTGAAACTCGACTCCCCCACTATAATGGCCAATGCGATTCCAATGGTACTATCCGCGAGCTAATAGGACCATGGCAAGGCACTTTCTGAGAATGAGTCATTTTGCTAATTGAGCTTCTAACACCTTTGTTTGATATTCAAATGAGGTCAGGTGTTGATGGGTGAGTGGTTGAGGTAGGGGGAAAGGGATTGGGAAAGTCGCTCCTGGAATAGTTCATATGCAAGAATATACACATCAACTGAGGCGAAACACTGCTAACTCAGATGGTTCAAATGAGTCTATCTCAAGGTTCTATGCTCTGATCCTCAGGTTCTGAGAAATAAATCATGAGATCAATCTTGCTCTGACATCAGGGTTCTATGCTTTGATCTCAAGGTTCTATGCTCTGACATCAGGGTTCTATGCTGTGATCCCAAGGTTCTATGCTCTGATCCTCAGGTTTGAAGAGAGAAATAATGGGATACATCAGGCTTCTATGCTTTGATCTCAAGGTGCCATGCTCTGATCCTCAGGTTCTAAAAAAAGAAAGAAAGAGATACATCTTTACTTAACTAGATGCCTGACCATGGAGCCTGACCATGGAGGCCTGGGGCGGGTGTTGCTAAGCAGCTGCCGCTGCTCTGCCTAATTGAAAGAACTGCACCATGACCAGTGAGAACGGTCCCAGGAGGTGGGCTCAGGACGCAAACCCTTTGTGGTCATCGCTTCTCGGGCCTTTTGGCTAAGATCAAGTGTAGTATCTGTTCTTATCAGTTAATATCTGATACGTCCTCTATACGAGGATGTCTTATTAAGCAGATTTTTAGCCTTGGGAGACGAAATAGGAGCTTGCTCTGTTCACTCCACGCATCGACCCGGTATTGCAGCATTGCTGGGAACGGTGCACCCTTCAAATGCCTATGTGGACAACAAAACACCAATCGATGGAGCAGTCTGTCGTTGACTTTGATTCTGTCATCAACGATACAAGTCTCAGTCGCTGTCGGTCTTCAGGACATGTGTCAAACAAAGGGCCTGTGTACCTGTTACTGATGCCCCTCTCTCTATTGGAAGGGACACAGGACTGTGCAATGGACACTGTTGCTCTCTTTAAAATGTGGGAACGCCCTCTTTAAAATATGGGCGTGGTAATGGTGTGGCCTGTTGTTTTGAACACAGCACGTCAACCGAGGCTTACCGTGAGACATTTGACTGGGACGACTACATTACCTGCTGCTCTTGACAAGAGGGGCAGTACTTACTTTGGTTTCTCTTCATAACGCACAAGTCTTTCGCCTTTTACTAAGACTTCCGTGGAGAGGAACACCAATGAGTTGAACCTATTTTTGACAGGCTTTGCCGTTCGGCTGAGCCTTGTGCATTTGTGAAAATAAAATAAAGAGACAGTTTCTAAGACTAAGTTGTATGCTCTGACGTCAGGGTTCTATGCTTTGATCTCACGGTTCTATGCTCTGATCCTGAGGTTCTAAGAAAGAAAGAATGAGATAAATATTGCTCTGATTCTGTGCAGTGATCTCAAGGTTCTATGCTTTGATCCCAAGGGTTCTATGCTCAGGTTAACGGTCATTTGGGGGCGATGACTTCCAGGGCATACTTTGTCATACTTTACCCAGGTTTGAGGTCACGTTCTCTGGGTAAAGGTTGGGGAAATGCCCTATAAAAGTGCATGGGACTCTGGGTCAGAGTCAGGGAAGTAACAGGGACACTGGGGCACTGAAGGGTCATTTGGAGGAAGATGACTTCCAGGGCACTCGTGGTCTGACTTTACCCAGGCTTGAGGTCACTTTCTCTGGGTAAAGGTTGGGGAAATGCCCCTATAAAAGTACATGGGACTCTGGGTCAGAGTCAGGGGAAGTAACAGGGACACTGGGGAACTGGAGGGTTCATTTGGAGGGAGATGGCTTCCAGGGCACACATTGGCTAACTTTACCCAGGAATAAGGTCACCTTCTCTGGGTAAAAGTTGGGGTCATGTGACCCCCTTGAACCACCTCTGGAGCTCACCCCCCTAACCCGGCTCACCCTCCGACCCCGTGGACCCACACTTAAGCACACCCCCTGAGTTAAAACCCCCTGTGCGCTTGTTTTAAAGTCCTGTGCCCTGGTTCTCTAGAGTAAAGAAAGTCCGGGACCATGGATACAAAGAAAAGTGCTAGATGTTAGATGTATGCCCTTGGTTAGGTTGATAGGTGAGTGGTTGAGGGATTGGGATTGGGAAAGTCACTCCCGGAATAGTTTATATGCAGAACATACACAATAAACTGAGTGAAAACATCGCTAACTCAAGATGGTTCAGATGAGTCTCTCTCGGGATGCGAACCGCCAACCATTGGAACCGGCGTTTTTTTCTGAAGGTCGCAGAGACTTGAAAGTCAACTCCCCCCAGTACGATGGCCGACGCGATTCCAACGGTACTACCGGGCGAGCTAATCGGACCGTGCTAACCCGAGATGGTTCAGATGAGTCTCTCTCGGGCTGCGAACCGCCAACCACTGGCACCGGGTTTAAGCTAATGCCCTGCGCTTAGACACTAGGCTAGCGGGGAAACGATGGAACCCGGAATCTGGAAATAGGTCTTTTATAAAGGTCATTGGACCCAGGCTACTTGAAACTGGGCTTTTGGATGAGTGGATTATCGTCGGCTTGTTGCGTTTTTTCCGGGAAGGTCGCAGAGACTTGAAACTCGACTCCCCACTATAATGGCCAATGCGATTCCAATGGTACTATCCGCGAGCTAATAGGACCATGGCAAGGCACTTTTCTGAGAATGAGTCATTTTGCTAATTGAGCTTCTAACACCTTTGTTTGATATTCAAATGAGGGTCAGGTGTTGATGGGTGAGTGGTTGAGGTAGGGGGAAAGGGATTGGGAAAGTCGCTCCTGGAATAGTTCATATGCAAGAATATACACATCAACTGAGGCGAAACACTGCTAACTCAAGATGGTTCAAATGAGTCTATCTCAAGGTTCTATGCTCTGATCCTCAGGTTCTGAGAAATAAATCATGAGATCAATCTTGCTCTGACATCAGGGTTCTATGCTTTGATCTCAAGGTTCTATGCTCTGACATCAGGGTTCTATGCTTTGATCCCAAGGTTCTATGCTCTGATCCTCAGGTTTGAAGAGAGAAATAATGGGATACATCAGGCTTCTATGCTTTGATCTCAAGGTGCCATGCTCTGATCCTCAGGTTCTAAAAAAAGAAAGAAAGAGATACATCTTTACTTAACTAGATGCCTGACCATGGAGCCTGACCATGGAGGCCTGGGGCGGGTGTTGCTAAGCAGCTGCCGCTGCTCTGCCTAATTGAAAGAACTGCACCATGACCAGTGAGAACGGTCCCAGGAGGTGGGCTCAGGACGCAAACCCTTTGTGGTCATCGCTTCTCGGCCTTTTGGCTAAGATCAAGTGTAGTATCTGTTCTTATCAGTTTAATATCTGATACGTCCTCTATACGAGGATGTCTTATTAAGCAGATTTTTAGCCTTGGGAGACGAAATAGGAGCTTGCTCTGTTCACTCCACGCATCGACCCGGTATTGCAGCATTGCTGGGAACGGTGCACCCTTCAAATGCCTTGTGGACAACAAAACACCAATCCGATGGAGCAGTCTGTCGTTGACTTTGATTCTGTCATCAACGATACAAGTCTCAGTCGCTGTCGGTCTTCAGGACATGTGTCAAACAAAGGGCCTGTGTACCTGTTACTGATGCCCCTCTCTCTATTGGAAGGGACACAGACTGTGCAATGGACACTGTTGCTCTCTTTAAAATGTGGGAACGCCCTCTTTAAATATGGGCGTGGTAATGGGTGTGGCCTGTTGTTTTGAACACAGCACGTCAACCGAGGCTTACCGTGAGACATTTGACTGGACGACTACATTACCTGCTGCTCTTGACAAGAGGGCAGTACTTACTTTGGTTTCTCTTCATAACGCACAAGTCTTTCGCCTTTTACTAAAGACTTCCGTGGAGAGGAACACCAATGAGTTGAACCTATTTTTGACAGGCTTTGCCGTTCGGCTGAGCCTTGTGCATTTGTGAAAATAAATAAAGAGACAGTTTCTAAGACTAAGTTGTATGCTCTGACGTCAGGGTTCTATGCTTTGATCTCACGGTTCTATGCTCTGATCCTGAGGTTCTAAGAAAGAAAGAATGAGATAAATATTGCTCTGATTCTGTGCAGTGATCTCAAGGTTCTATGCTTTGATCCCAAGGTTCTATGCTCAGGTTAACGGTCATTTGGGGGGCGATGACTTCCAGGCATACTTTGTCATACTTTACCCAGGTTTGAGGTCACGTTCTCTGGGTAAAGGTTGGGGAAATGCCCCTATAAAAGTGCATGGGACTCTGGGTCAGAGTCAGGGGAAGTAACAGGGACACTGGGGCACTGAAGGGTCATTTGGAGGAAGATGACTTCCAGGGCACTCGTGGTCTGACTTTACCAGGCTTGAGGTCACTTTCTCTGGGTAAAGGTTGGGGAAATGCCCCTATAAAAGTACATGGGACTCTGGGTCAGAGTCAGGGAAGTAACAGGGACACTAGTCAGGGGAAGTAACAGGGACACTGGGGAACTGGAGGGTCATTTGGAGGGAGATGGCTTCCAGGGCACACATTGGCTAACTTTACCCAGGAATAAGGTCACCTTCTCTGGGTAAAAGTTGGGGTCATGTGACCCCCTTGAACCACCTCTGGAGCTCACCCCCCTAACCCGGCTCACCCTCCGACCCCGTGGACCCACACTTAAGCACACCCCCTGAGTTAAAACCCCCTGTGCGCTTGTTTTAAAGTCCTGTGCCCCTGGTTCTCTAGAGTAAAGAAAGTCCGGGACCATGGATACAAAGAAAAGTGCTAGATGTTAGATGTATGCCCTTGGTTAGGTTGATAGGTGAGTGGTTGAGGGATTGGGATTGGGAAAGTCACTCCCGGAATAGTTTATATGCAGAACATACACAATAAACTGAGTGAAAACATCGCTAACTCAAGATGGTTCAGATGAGTCTCTCTCGGGATGCGAACCGCCAACCATTGGAACCGGGCGTTTTTTTCTGAAGGTCGCAGAGACTTGAAAGTCAACTCCACCCAGTACAATGGCCGACGCGATTCCAACGGTACTACCGGCGAGCTAATCGGACCGTGCTAACCCGAGATGGTTCAGATGAGTCTCTCTCGGGCTGCGAACCGCCAACCACTGGCACCGGGTTTAAGCTAATGCCCTGCGCTTAGACCACTAGGCTAGCGGGGAAACGATGGAACCCGAATCTGGAAATAGGTCTTTTATAAAGGTCATTGGACCCAGGCTTACTTGAAACTGGGCTTTTGGCTGAGTGGATTATCGTCGGCTTGTTGCGTTTTGGCCGGGAAGGTCGCAGAGACTTGAAACTCGACTCCCCCACTATAATGGCCAATGCGATTCCAATGGTACTATCCGCGAGCTAATAGGACCATGGCAAGGCACTTTTCTGAGAATGAGTCATTTTGCTAATTGAGCTTCTAACACCTTTGTTTGATATTCAAAATGAGGTCAGGTGTTGATGGGTGAGTGGTTGAGGTAGGGGGAAAGGGATTGGGAAAGTCGCTCCTGGAATAGTTCATATGCAAGAATATACACATCAACTGAGGCGAAACACTGCTAACTCAAGATGGTTCAAATGAGTCTATCTCAAGGTTCTATGCTCTGATCCTCAGGTTCTGAGAAATAAATCATGAGATCAATCTTGCTCTGACATCAGGGTTCTATGCTTTGATCTCAAGGTTCTATGCTCTGACATCAGGGTTCTATGCTTTGATCCCAAGGTTCTATGCTCTGATTCCTCAGGTTTGAAGAGAGAACTAATGAGATACATCAGGCTTCTATGCTTTGATCTCAAGGTGCCATGCTCTGATCTCAGGTTCTAAAAAAGAAAGAAAGAGATACATCTTTACTTAACTAGATGGCCTGACATGGAGCCTGACCATGGAGGCCTGGGGCGGGTGTTGCTAAGCAGCTGCCCGCTGCTCTGCCTAATTGAAAGAACTGCACCATGACCAGTGAGAACGGTCCCCAGGAGGTGGGCTCAGGACGCAAACCCTTTGTGGTCATCGCTTCTCGGCCTTTTGGCTAAGATCAAGTGTAGTATCTGTTCTTATCAGTTTTATATCTGATACGTCCTCTATACGAGGATGTCTTATTAAGCAGATTTTTAGCCTTGGGAGACGAAATAGGAGCTTGCTCTGTTCACTCCACGCATCGACCCGGTATTGCAGTATTGCTGGGAACGGTGCACACCTTCAAATGCCTTGTGGACAACAAAACACCAATCCGATGGAGCAGGTCTGTCGTTGACTTTGATTCTGTCATCAACGATACAAGGTCTCAGTCGCTGTCGGTCTTCAGGACATGTGTCAAACAAAGGGCCTGTGTACCTGTTTACTGATGCCCCTCTCTCTATTGGAAGGGACACAGACTGTGCAATGGACACTGTTGCTCTCTTTAAAAATGTGGGAACGCCCTCTTTAAAATATGGGCGTGGTAATGGGTGTGGCCTGTTGTTTTGAACACAGCACGTCAACCGAGGCTTACCGTGAGACATTTGACTGGGACGACTACATTACCTGCTGCTCTTGACAAGAGGGCAGTACTTACTTTGGTTTCTCTTCATAACGCACAAGTCTTTCGCCTTTTACTAAAGACTTCCGTGGAGAGGAACACCAATGAGTTGAACCTATTTTTGACAGGCTTGCCGTTCGGCTGAGCCTTGTGCATTTGTGAAAATAATAAAATTAAAGAGACAGTTTCTAAGACTAAGTTGTATGCTCTGACGTCAGGGTTCTATGCTTTGATCTCACGGTTCTATGCTCTGATCCTGAGGTTCTAAGAAAGAAGAATGAGATAAATATTGCTCTGATTCTGTGCAGTGATCTCAAGGTTCTATGCTTTGATCCCAAGGTCTATGCTCAGGTTAACGGTCATTGGGGGCGATGACTTCCAGGGCATACTTTGTCATACTTTACCCAGGTTTGAGGTCACGTTCTCTGGGTAAAGGTTGGGGAAATGCCCCTATAAAAGTGCATGGGACTCTGGGTCAGAGTCAGGGGAAGTAACAGGGACACTGGGGCACTGAAGGGTCATTTGGAGGAAGATGACTTCCAGGGCACTCGTGGTCTGACTTTACCCAGGCTTGAGGTCACTTTCTTCTGGGTAAAGGTTGGGGGAAATGCCCCTATAAATGTACATGGGACTCTGGGTCAGAGTCAGGGGAAGTAACAGGGACACTGGGGAACTGGAGGGTCATTTGGAGGGAGATGGCTTCCAGGGCACACATTGGCTAACTTTACCCAGGAATAAGGTCACCTTCTCTTGTAAAAGTTGGGGTCATGTGACCCCCTTGAACCACCTCTGGAGCTCACCCCCCCTAACCCGGCTCACCCTCCGACCCCGTGGACCCACACTTAAGCACACCCCCTGAGTTAAAACCCCCTGTGCGCTTGTTTTAAAGTCCTGTGCCCCTGGTTCTCTAGAGTAAAGAAAGTCCGGGACCATGGATACAAAGAAAAGTGCTAGATGTTAGATGTATGCCCTTGGTTAGGTTGATAGGTGAGTGGTTGAGGGATTGGGATTGGGAAAGTCACTCCCGGAATAGTTTATATGCAGAACATACACAATAAACTGAGTGAAAACATCGCTAACTCAAGATGGTTCAGATGAGTCTCTCTCGGGATGCGAACCGCCAACCATTGGAACCGGCGTTTTTTTCTGAAGGTCGCAGAGACTTGAAAGTCAACTCCCCCCAGTACAATGGCCGACGCGATTCCAACGGTACTACCGGCGAGCTAATCGGACCGTGCTAACCCGAGATGGTTCAGATGAGTCTCTCTCGGGCTGCGAACCGCCAACCACTGGCACCGGGTTTAAGCTAATGCCCTGCGCTTAGACCACTAGGCTAGCGGGGAAACGATGGAACCCGGAATCTGGAAATAGGTCTTTTATAAAGGTCATTGGACCCAGGCTACTTGAAACTGGGCTTTTGGCTGAGTGGATTATCGTCGGCTTGTTGCGTTTTGGCCGGGAAGGTCGCAGAGACTTGAAACTCGACTCCCCCACTATAATGGCCAATGCGATTCCAATGGTACTATCCGCGAGCTAATAGGACCATGGCAAGGCACTTTTCTGAGAATGAGTCATTTTGCTAATTGAGCTTCTAACACCTTTGTTTGATATTCAAATGAGGTCAGGTGTTGATGGGTGAGTGGTTGAGGTAGGGGGAAAGGGATTGGGAAAGTCGCTCCTGGAATAGTTCATATGCAAGAATATACACATCAACTGAGGCGAAACACTGCTAACTCAAGATGGTTCAAATGAGTCTATCTCAAGGTTCTATGCTCTGATCCTCAGGTTCTGAGAAATAAATCATGAGATCAATCTTGCTCTGACATCAGGGTTCTATGCTTTGATCTCAAGGTTCTATGCTCTGACATCAGGGTTCTATGCTTTGATCCCAAGGTTCTATGCTCTGATCCTCAGGTTTGAAGAGAGAAATAATGAGATACATCAGGCTTCTATGCTTTGATCTCAAGGTGCCATGCTCTGATCCTCAGGTTCTAAAAAAAGAAAGAAAGAGATACATCTTTACTTAACTAGATGCCTGACCATGGAGCCTGACCATGGAGGCCTGGGGCGGGTGTTGCTAAGCAGCTGCCGCTGCTCTGCCTAATTGAAAGAACTGCACCATGACCAGTGAGAACGGTCCCAGGAGGTGGGCTCAGGACGCAAACCCTTTGTGGTCATCGCTTCTCGGCCTTTTGGCTAAGATCAAGTGTAGTATCTGTTCTTATCAGTTTAATATCTGATACGTCCTCTATACGAGGATGTCTTATTAAGCAGATTTTTAGCCTTGGGAGACGAAATAGGAGCTTGCTCTGTTCACTCCACGCATCGACCCGGTATTGCAGTATTGCTGGGAACGGTGCACCCTTCAAATGCCTTGTGGACAACAAAACACCAATCCGATGGAGCAGTCTGTCGTTGACTTTGATTCTGTCATCAACGATACAAGTCTCAGTCGCTGTCGGTCTTCAGGACATGTGTCAAACAAAGGGCCTGTGTACCTGTTACTGATGCCCCTCTCTCTATTGGAAGGGACACAGACTGTGCAATGGACACTGTTGCTCTCTTTAAAATGTGGGAACGCCCTCTTTAAAATATGGGCGTGGTAATGGGTGTGGCCTGTTGTTTTGAACACAGCACGTCAACCGAGGCTTACCGTGAGACATTTGACTGGGACGACTACATTACCTGCTGCTCTTGACAAGAGGGCAGTACTTACTTTGGTTTCTCTTCATAACGCACAAGTCTTTCGCCTTTTACTAAAGACTTCCGTGGAGAGGAACACCAATGAGTTGAACCTATTTTTGACAGGCTTTGCCGTTCGGCTGAGCCTTGTGCATTTGTGAAAATAATAAAATAAAGAGACAGTTTCTAAGACTAAGTTGTATGCTCTGACGTCAGGGTTCTATGCTTTGATCTCACGGTTCTATGCTCTGATCCTGAGGTTCTAAGAAAGAAAGAATGAGATAAATATTGCTCTGATTCTGTGCAGTGATCTCAAGGTTCTATGCTTTGATCCCAAGGTTCTATGCTCAGGTTAACGGTCATTTGGGGGGCGATGACTTCCAGGGCATACTTTGTCATACTTTACCCAGGTTTGAGGTCACGTTCTCTGGGTAAAGGTTGGGGAAATGCCCCTATAAAAGTGCATGGGACTCTGGGTCAGAGTCAGGGGAAGTAACAGGGACACTGGGGCACTGAAGGGTCATTTGGAGGAAGATGACTTCCAGGGCACTCGTGGTCTGACTTTACCCAGGCTTGAGGTCACTTTCTCTGGGTAAAGGTTGGGGAAATGCCCCTATAAAAGTACATGGGACTCTGGGTCAGAGTCAGGGGAAGTAACAGGGACACTGGGGAACTGGAGGGTCATTTGGAGGGAGATGGCTTCCAGGGCACACATTGGCTAACTTTACCCAGGAATAAGGTCACCTTCTCTGGGTAAAAGTTGGGGTCATGTGACCCCCTTGAACCACCTCTGGAGCTCACCCCCCTAACCCGGCTCACCCTCCGACCCCGTGGACCCACACTTAAGCACACCCCCTGAGTTAAAACCCCCTGTGCGCTTGTTTTAAAGTCCTGTGCCCCTGGTTCTCTAGAGTAAAGAAAGTCCGGGACCATGGATACAAAGAAAAGTGCTAGATGTTAGATGTATGCCCTTGGTTAGGTTGATAGGTGAGTGGTTGAGGGATTGGGATTGGGAAAGTCACTCCCGGAATAGTTTATATGCAGAACATACACAATAAACTGAGTGAAAACATCGCTAACTCAAGATGGTTCAGATGAGT
The DNA here is from genome assembly GCA_038501785.1 of Myoxocephalus aenaeus. Lineage (NCBI taxonomy): Eukaryota > Metazoa > Chordata > Actinopteri > Perciformes > Cottidae > Myoxocephalus > Myoxocephalus aenaeus. The sequence continues at coordinate 49,807 of JBAMJR010000677.1, read as the reverse complement.
CTCTCTCGGGATGCGAACCGCCAACCATTGGAACCGGCGTTTTTTTCTGAAGGTCGCAGAGACTTGAAAGTCAACTCCCCCCAGTACAATGGCCGACGCGATTCCAACGGTACTACCGGCGAGCTAATCGGACCGTGCTAACCCGAGATGGTTCAGATGAGTCTCTCTCGGGCTGCGAACCGCCAACCACTGGCACCGGGTTTAAGCTAATGCCCTGCGCTTAGACCACTAGGCTAGCGGGGAAACGATGGAACCCGGAATCTGGAAATAGGTCTTTTATAAAGGTCATTGGACCCAGGCTACTTGAAACTGGGCTTTTGGCTGAGTGGATTATCGTCGGCTTGTTGCGTTTTGGCCGGGAAGGTCGCAGAGACTTGAAACTCGACTCCCCCACTATAATGGCCAATGCGATTCCAATGGTACTATCCGCGAGCTAATAGGACCATGGCAAGGCACTTTTCTGAGAATGAGTCATTTTGCTAATTGAGCTTCTAACACCTTTGTTTGATATTCAAATGAGGTCAGGTGTTGATGGGTGAGTGGTTGAGGTAGGGGGAAAGGGATTGGGAAAGTCGCTCCTGGAATAGTTCATATGCAAGAATATACACATCAACTGAGGCGAAACACTGCTAACTCAAGATGGTTCAAATGAGTCTATCTCAAGGTTCTATGCTCTGATCCTCAGGTTCTGAGAAATAAATCATGAGATCAATCTTGCTCTGACATCAGGGTTCTATGCTTTGATCTCAAGGTTCTATGCTCTGACATCAGGGTTCTATGCTTTGATCCCAAGGTTCTATGCTCTGATCCTCAGGTTTGAAGAGAGAAATAATGAGATACATCAGGCTTCTATGCTTTGATCTCAAGGTGCCATGCTCTGATCCTCAGGTTCTAAAAAAAGAAAGAAAGAGATACATCTTTACTTAACTAGATGCCTGACCATGGAGCCTGACCATGGAGGCCTGGGGCGGGTGTTGCTAAGCAGCTGCCGCTGCTCTGCCTAATTGAAAGAACTGCACCATGACCAGTGAGAACGGTCCCAGGAGGTGGGCTCAGGACGCAAACCCTTTGTGGTCATCGCTTCTCGGCCTTTTGGCTAAGATCAAGTGTAGTATCTGTTCTTATCAGTTTAATATCTGATACGTCCTCTATACGAGGATGTCTTATTAAGCAGATTTTTAGCCTTGGGAGACGAAATAGGAGCTTGCTCTGTTCACTCCACGCATCGACCCGGTATTGCAGTATTGCTGGGAACGGTGCACCCTTCAAATGCCTTGTGGACAACAAAACACCAATCCGATGGAGCAGTCTGTCGTTGACTTTGATTCTGTCATCAACGATACAAGTCTCAGTCGCTGTCGGTCTTCAGGACATGTGTCAAACAAAGGGCCTGTGTACCTGTTACTGATGCCCCTCTCTCTATTGGAAGGGACACAGACTGTGCAATGGACACTGTTGCTCTCTTTAAAATGTGGGAACGCCCTCTTTAAAATATGGGCGTGGTAATGGGTGTGGCCTGTTGTTTTGAACACAGCACGTCAACCGAGGCTTACCGTGAGACATTTGACTGGGACGACTACATTACCTGCTGCTCTTGACAAGAGGGCAGTACTTACTTTGGTTTCTCTTCATAACGCACAAGTCTTTCGCCTTTTACTAAAGACTTCCGTGGAGAGGAACACCAATGAGTTGAACCTATTTTTGACAGGCTTTGCCGTTCGGCTGAGCCTTGTGCATTTGTGAAAATAATAAAATAAAGAGACAGTTTCTAAGACTAAGTTGTATGCTCTGACGTCAGGGTTCTATGCTTTGATCTCACGGTTCTATGCTCTGATCCTGAGGTTCTAAGAAAGAAAGAATGAGATAAATATTGCTCTGATTCTGTGCAGTGATCTCAAGGTTCTATGCTTTGATCCCAAGGTTCTATGCTCAGGTTAACGGTCATTTGGGGGGCGATGACTTCCAGGGCATACTTTGTCATACTTTACCCAGGTTTGAGGTCACGTTCTCTGGGTAAAGGTTGGGGAAATGCCCCTATAAAAGTGCATGGGACTCTGGGTCAGAGTCAGGGGAAGTAACAGGGACACTGGGGCACTGAAGGGTCATTTGGAGGAAGATGACTTCCAGGGCACTCGTGGTCTGACTTTACCCAGGCTTGAGGTCACTTTCTCTGGGTAAAGGTTGGGGAAATGCCCCTATAAAAGTACATGGGACTCTGGGTCAGAGTCAGGGGAAGTAACAGGGACACTGGGGAACTGGAGGGTCATTTGGAGGGAGATGGCTTCCAGGGCACACATTGGCTAACTTTACCCAGGAATAAGGTCACCTTCTCTGGGTAAAAGTTGGGGTCATGTGACCCCCTTGAACCACCTCTGGAGCTCACCCCCCTAACCCGGCTCACCCTCCGACCCCCGTGGACCCACACTTAAGCACACCCCCTGAGTTAAAACCCCCTGTGCGCTTGTTTTAAAGTCCTGTGCCCCTGGTTCTCTAGAGTAAAGAAAGTCCGGGACCATGGATACAAAGAAAAGTGCTAGATGTTAGATGTATGCCCTTGGTTAGGTTGATAGGTGAGTGGTTGAGGGATTGGGATTGGGAAAGTCACTCCCGGAATAGTTTATATGCAGAACATACACAATAAACTGAGTGAAAACATCGCTAACTCAAGATGGTTCAGATGAGTCTCTCTCGGGATGCGAACCGCCAACCATTGGAACCGGCGTTTTTTTCTGAAGGTCGCAGAGACTTGAAAGTCAACTCCCCCCAGTACAATGGCCGACGCGATTCCAACGGTACTACCGGCGAGCTAATCGGACCGTGCTAACCCGAGATGGTTCAGATGAGTCTCTCTCGGGCTGCGAACCGCCAACCACTGGCACCGGGTTTAAGCTAATGCCCTGCGCTTAGACCACTAGGCTAGCGGGGAAACGATGGAACCCGGAATCTGGAAATAGGTCTTTTATAAAGGTCATTGGACCCAGGCTACTTGAAACTGGGCTTTTGGCTGAGTGGATTATCGTCGGCTTGTTGCGTTTTGGCCGGGAAGGTCGCAGAGACTTGAAACTCGACTCCCCCACTATAATGGCCAATGCGATTCCAATGGTACTATCCGCGAGCTAATAGGACCATGGCAAGGCACTTTTCTGAGAATGAGTCATTTTGCTAATTGAGCTTCTAACACCTTTGTTTGATATTCAAATGAGGTCAGGTGTTGATGGGTGAGTGGTTGAGGTAGGGGGAAAGGGATTGGGAAAGTCGCTCCTGGAATAGTTCATATGCAAGAATATACACATCAACTGAGGCGAAACACTGCTAACTCAAGATGGTTCAAATGAGTCTATCTCAAGGTTCTATGCTCTGATCCTCAGGTTCTGAGAAATAAATCATGAGATCAATCTTGCTCTGACATCAGGGTTCTATGCTTTGATCTCAAGGTTCTATGCTCTGACATCAGGGTTCTATGCTTTGATCCCAAGGTTCTATGCTCTGATCCTCAGGTTTGAAGAGAGAAATAATGAGATACATCAGGCTTCTATGCTTTGATCTCAAGGTGCCATGCTCTGATCCTCAGGTTCTAAAAAAAGAAAGAAAGAGATACATCTTTACTTAACTAGATGCCTGACCATGGAGCCTGACCATGGAGGCCTGGGGCGGGTGTTGCTAAGCAGCTGCCGCTGCTCTGCCTAATTGAAAGAACTGCACCATGACCAGTGAGAACGGTCCCAGGAGGTGGGCTCAGGACGCAAACCCTTTGTGGTCATCGCTTCTCGGCCTTTTGGCTAAGATCAAGTGTAGTATCTGTTCTTATCAGTTTAATATCTGATACGTCCTCTATACGAGGATGTCTTATTAAGCAGATTTTTAGCCTTGGGAGACGAAATAGGAGCTTGCTCTGTTCACTCCACGCATCGACCCGGTATTGCAGTATTGCTGGGAACGGTGCACCCTTCAAATGCCTTGTGGACAACAAAACACCAATCCGATGGAGCAGTCTGTCGTTGACTTTGATTCTGTCATCAACGATACAAGTCTCAGTCGCTGTCGGTCTTCAGGACATGTGTCAAACAAAGGGCCTGTGTACCTGTTACTGATGCCCCTCTCTCTATTGGAAGGGACACAGACTGTGCAATGGACACTGTTGCTCTCTTTAAAATGTGGGAACGCCCTCTTTAAAATATGGGCGTGGTAATGGGTGTGGCCTGTTGTTTTGAACACAGCACGTCAACCGAGGCTTACCGTGAGACATTTGACTGGGACGACTACATTACCTGCTGCTCTTGACAAGAGGGCAGTACTTACTTTGGTTTCTCTTCATAACGCACAAGTCTTTCGCCTTTTACTAAAGACTTCCGTGGAGAGGAACACCAATGAGTTGAACCTATTTTTGACAGGCTTTGCCGTTCGGCTGAGCCTTGTGCATTTGTGAAAATAATAAAATAAAGAGACAGTTTCTAAGACTAAGTTGTATGCTCTGACGTCAGGGTTCTATGCTTTGATCTCACGGTTCTATGCTCTGATCCTGAGGTTCTAAGAAAGAAAGAATGAGATAAATATTGCTCTGATTCTGTGCAGTGATCTCAAGGTTCTATGCTTTGATCCCAAGGTTCTATGCTCAGGTTAACGGTCATTTGGGGGGCGATGACTTCCAGGGCATACTTTGTCATACTTTACCCAGGTTTGAGGTCACGTTCTCTGGGTAAAGGTTGGGGAAATGCCCCTATAAAAGTGCATGGGACTCTGGGTCAGAGTCAGGGGAAGTAACAGGGACACTGGGGCACTGAAGGGTCATTTGGAGGAAGATGACTTCCAGGGCACTCGTGGTCTGACTTTACCCAGGCTTGAGGTCACTTTCTCTGGGTAAAGGTTGGGGAAATGCCCCTATAAAAGTACATGGGACTCTGGGTCAGAGTCAGGGGAAGTAACAGGGACACTGGGGAACTGGAGGGTCATTTGGAGGGAGATGGCTTCCAGGGCACACATTGGCTAACTTTACCCAGGAATAAGGTCACCTTCTCTGGGTAAAAGTTGGGGTCATGTGACCCCCTTGAACCACCTCTGGAGCTCACCCCCCTAACCCGGCTCACCCTCCGACCCCGTGGACCCACACTTAAGCACACCCCCTGAGTTAAAACCCCCCTGTGCGCTTGTTTTAAAGTCCTGTGCCCCTGGTTCTCTAGAGTAAAGAAAGTCCGGGACCATGGATACAAAGAAAAGTGCTAGATGTTAGATGTATGCCCTTGGTTAGGTTGATAGGTGAGTGGTTGAGGGATTGGGATTGGGAAAGTCACTCCCGGAATAGTTTATATGCAGAACATACACAATAAACTGAGTGAAAACATCGCTAACTCAAGATGGTTCAGATGAGTCTCTCTCGGGATGCGAACCGCCAACCATTGGAACCGGCGTTTTTTTCTGAAGGTCGCAGAGACTTGAAAGTCAACTCCCCCCAGTACAATGGCCGACGCGATTCCAACGGTACTACCGGCGAGCTAATCGGACCGTGCTAACCCGAGATGGTTCAGATGAGTCTCTCTCGGGCTGCGAACCGCCAACCACTGGCACCGGGTTTAAGCTAATGCCCTGCGCTTAGACCACTAGGCTAGCGGGGAAACGATGGAACCCGGAATCTGGAAATAGGTCTTTTATAAAGGTCATTGGACCCAGGCTACTTGAAACTGGGCTTTTGGCTGAGTGGATTATCGTCGGCTTGTTGCGTTTTGGCCGGGAAGGTCGCAGAGACTTGAAACTCGACTCCCCCACTATAATGGCCAATGCGATTCCAATGGTACTATCCGCGAGCTAATAGGACCATGGCAAGGCACTTTTCTGAGAATGAGTCATTTTGCTAATTGAGCTTCTAACACCTTTGTTTGATATTCAAATGAGGTCAGGTGTTGATGGGTGAGTGGTTGAGGTAGGGGGAAAGGGATTGGGAAAGTCGCTCCTGGAATAGTTCATATGCAAGAATATACACATCAACTGAGGCGAAACACTGCTAACTCAAGATGGTTCAAATGAGTCTATCTCAAGGTTCTATGCTCTGATCCTCAGGTTCTGAGAAATAAATCATGAGATCAATCTTGCTCTGACATCAGGGTTCTATGCTTTGATCTCAAGGTTCTATGCTCTGACATCAGGGTTCTATGCTTTGATCCCAAGGTTCTATGCTCTGATCCTCAGGTTTGAAGAGAGAAATAATGAGATACATCAGGCTTCTATGCTTTGATCTCAAGGTGCCATGCTCTGATCCTCAGGTTCTAAAAAAAGAAAGAAAGAGATACATCTTTACTTAACTAGATGCCTGACCATGGAGCCTGACCATGGAGGCCTGGGGCGGGTGTTGCTAAGCAGCTGCCGCTGCTCTGCCTAATTGAAAGAACTGCACCATGACCAGTGAGAACGGTCCCAGGAGGTGGGCTCAGGACGCAAACCCTTTGTGGTCATCGCTTCTCGGCCTTTTGGCTAAGATCAAGTGTAGTATCTGTTCTTATCAGTTTAATATCTGATACGTCCTCTATACGAGGATGTCTTATTAAGCAGATTTTTAGCCTTGGGAGACGAAATAGGAGCTTGCTCTGTTCACTCCACGCATCGACCCGGTATTGCAGTATTGCTGGGAACGGTGCACCCTTCAAATGCCTTGTGGACAACAAAACACCAATCCGATGGAGCAGTCTGTCGTTGACTTTGATTCTGTCATCAACGATACAAGTCTCAGTCGCTGTCGGTCTTCAGGACATGTGTCAAACAAAGGGCCTGTGTACCTGTTACTGATGCCCCTCTCTCTATTGGAAGGGACACAGACTGTGCAATGGACACTGTTGCTCTCTTTAAAATGTGGGAACGCCCTCTTTAAAATATGGGCGTGGTAATGGGTGTGGCCTGTTGTTTTGAACACAGCACGTCAACCGAGGCTTACCGTGAGACATTTGACTGGGACGACTACATTACCTGCTGCTCTTGACAAGAGGGCAGTACTTACTTTGGTTTCTCTTCATAACGCACAAGTCTTTCGCCTTTTACTAAAGACTTCCGTGGAGAGGAACACCAATGAGTTGAACCTATTTTTGACAGGCTTTGCCGTTCGGCTGAGCCTTGTGCATTTGTGAAAATAATAAAATAAAGAGACAGTTTCTAAGACTAAGTTGTATGCTCTGACGTCAGGGTTCTATGCTTTGATCTCACGGTTCTATGCTCTGATCCTGAGGTTCTAAGAAAGAAAGAATGAGATAAATATTGCTCTGATTCTGTGCAGTGATCTCAAGGTTCTATGCTTTGATCCCAAGGTTCTATGCTCAGGTTAACGGTCATTTGGGGGGCGATGACTTCCAGGGCATACTTTGTCATACTTTACCCAGGTTTGAGGTCACGTTCTCTGGGTAAAGGTTGGGGAAATGCCCCTATAAAAGTGCATGGGACTCTGGGTCAGAGTCAGGGGAAGTAACAGGGACACTGGGGCACTGAAGGGTCATTTGGAGGAAGATGACTTCCAGGGCACTCGTGGTCTGACTTTACCCAGGCTTGAGGTCACTTTCTCTGGGTAAAGGTTGGGGAAATGCCCCTATAAAAGTACATGGGACTCTGGGTCAGAGTCAGGGGAAGTAACAGGGACACTGGGGAACTGGAGGGTCATTTGGAGGGAGATGGCTTCCAGGGCACACATTGGCTAACTTTACCCAGGAATAAGGTCACCTTCTCTGGGTAAAAGTTGGGGTCATGTGACCCCCTTGAACCACCTCTGGAGCTCACCCCCCTAACCCGGCTCACCCTCCGACCCCGTGGACCCACACTTAAGCACACCCCCTGAGTTAAAACCCCCTGTGCGCTTGTTTTAAAGTCCTGTGCCCTGGTTCTCTAGAGTAAAGAAAGTCCGGGACCATGGATACAAAGAAAAGTGCTAGATGTTAGATGTATGCCCTTGGTTAGGTTGATAGGTGAGTGGTTGAGGGATTGGGATTGGGAAAGTCACTCCCGGAATAGTTTTATATGCAGAACATACACAATAAACTGAGTGAAAACATCGCTAACTCAAGATGGTTCAGATGAGTCTCTCTCGGGATGCGAACCGCCAACCATTGGAACCGGCGTTTTTTTCTGAAGGTCGCAGAGACTTGAAAGTCAACTCCCCCCCAGTACAATGGCCGACGCGATTCCAACGGTACTACCGGCGAGCTAATCGGACCGTGCTAACCCGAGATGGTTCAGATGAGTCTCTCTCGGGCTGCGAACCGCCAACCACTGGCACCGGGTTTAAGCTAATGCCCTGCGCTTAGACCACTAGGCTAGCGGGGAAACGATGGAACCCGGAATCTGGAAATAGGTCTTTTATAAAGGTCATTGGACCCAGGCTACTTGAAACTGGGCTTTTGGCTGAGTGGATTATCGTCGGCTTGTTGCGTTTTGGCCGGGAAGGTCGCAGAGACTTGAAACTCGACTCCCCCACTATAATGGCCAATGCGATTCCAATGGTACTATCCGCGAGCTAATAGGACCATGGCAAGGCACTTTTCTGAGAATGAGTCATTTTGCTAATTGAGCTTCTAACACCTTTGTTTGATATTCAAATGAGGTCAGGTGTTGATGGGTGAGTGGTTGAGGTAGGGGGAAAGGGATTGGGAAAGTCGCTCCTGGAATAGTTCATATGCAAGAATATACACATCAACTGAGGCGAAACACTGCTAACTCAAGATGGTTCAAATGAGTCTATCTCAAGGTTCTATGCTCTGATCCTCAGGTTCTGAGAAATAAATCATGAGATCAATCTTGCTCTGACATCAGGGTTCTATGCTTTGATCTCAAGGTTCTATGCTCTGACATCAGGGTTCTATGCTTTGATCCCAAGGTTCTATGCTCTGATCCTCAGGTTTGAAGAGAGAAATAATGAGATACATCAGGCTTCTATGCTTTGATCTCAAGGTGCCATGCTCTGATCCTCAGGTTCTAAAAAAAGAAAGAAAGAGATACATCTTTACTTAACTAGATGCCTGACCATGGAGCCTGACCATGGAGGCCTGGGGCGGGTGTTGCTAAGCAGCTGCCGCTGCTCTGCCTAATTGAAAGAACTGCACCATGACCAGTGAGAACGGTCCCAGGAGGTGGGCTCAGGACGCAAACCCTTTGTGGTCATCGCTTCTCGGCCTTTTGGCTAAGATCAAGTGTAGTATCTGTTCTTATCAGTTTAATATCTGATACGTCCTCTATACGAGGATGTCTTATTAAGCAGATTTTTAGCCTTGGGAGACGAAATAGGAGCTTGCTCTGTTCACTCCACGCATCGACCCGGTATTGCAGTATTGCTGGGAACGGTGCAACCCTTCAAATGCCTTGTGGACAACAAAACACCAATCCGATGGAGCAGTCTGTCGTTGACTTTGATTCTGTCATCAACGATACAAGTCTCAGTCGCTGTCGGTCTTCAGGACATGTGTCAAACAAAGGGCCTGTGTACCTGTTACTGATGCCCCTCTCTCTATTGGAAGGGACACAGACTGTGCAATGGACACTGTTGCTCTCTTTAAAATGTGGGAACGCCCTCTTTAAAATATGGGCGTGGTAATGGGTGTGGCCTGTTGTTTTGAACACAGCACGTCAACCGAGGCTTACCGTGAGACATTTGACTGGGACGACTACATTACCTGCTGCTCTTGACAAGAGGGCAGTACTTACTTTGGTTTCTCTTCATAACGCACAAGTCTTTCGCCTTTTACTAAAGACTTCCGTGGAGAGGAACACCAATGAGTTGAACCTATTTTTGACAGGCTTTGCCGTTCGGCTGAGCCTTGTGCATTTGTGAAAATAATAAAATAAAGAGACAGTTTCTAAGACTAAGTTGTATGCTCTGACGTCAGGGTTCTATGCTTTGATCTCACGGTTCTATGCTCTGATCCTGAGGTTCTAAGAAAGAAAGAATGAGATAAATATTGCTCTGATTCTGTGCAGTGATCTCAAGGTTCTATGCTTTGATCCCAAGGTTCTATGCTCAGGTTAACGGTCATTTGGGGGGCGATGACTTCCAGGGCATACTTTGTCATACTTTACCCAGGTTTGAGGTCACGTTCTCTGGGTAAAGGTTGGGGAAATGCCCCTATAAAAGTGCATGGGACTCTGGGTCAGAGTCAGGGGAAGTAACAGGGACACTGGGGCACTGAAGGGTCATTTGGAGGAAGATGACTTCCAGGGCACTCGTGGTCTGACTTTACCCAGGCTTGAGGTCACTTTCTCTGGGTAAAGGTTGGGGAAATGCCCCTATAAAAGTACATGGGACTCTGGGTCAGAGTCAGGGGAAGTAACAGGGACACTGGGGAACTGGAGGGTCATTTGGAGGGAGATGGCTTCCAGGGCACACATTGGCTAACTTTACCCAGGAATAAGGTCACCTTCTCTGGGTAAAAGTTGGGGTCATGTGACCCCCTTGAACCACCTCTGGAGCTCACCCCCCTAACCCGGCTCACCCTCCGACCCCGTGGACCCACACTTAAGCACACCCCCTGAGTTAAAACCCCCTGTGCGCTTGTTTTAAAGTCCTGTGCCCCTGGTTCTCTAGAGTAAAGAAAGTCCGGGACCATGGATACAAAGAAAAGTGCTAGATGTTAGATGTATGCCCTTGGTTAGGTTGATAGGTGAGTGTTGAGGGATTGGGATTGGGAAAGTCACTCCCGGAATAGTTTATATGCAGAACATACACAATAAACTGAGTGAAAACATCGCTAACTCAAGATGGTTCAGATGAGTCTCTCTCGGGATGCGAACCGCCAACCATTGGAACCGGCGTTTTTTTCTGAAGGTCGCAGAGACTTGAAAGTCAACTCCCCCCAGTACAATGGCCGACGCGATTCCAACGGTACTACCGGCGAGCTAATCGGACCGTGCTAACCCGAGATGGTTCAGATGAGTCTCTCTCGGGCTGCGAACCGCCAACCACTGGCACCGGGTTTAAGCTAATGCCCTGCGCTTAGACCACTAGGCTAGCGGGGAAACGATGGAACCCGGAATCTGGAAATAGGTCTTTTATAAAGGTCATTGGACCCAGGCTACTTGAAACTGGGCTTTTGGCTGAGTGGATTATCGTCGGCTTGTTGCGTTTTGGCCGGGAAGGTCGCAGAGACTTGAAACTCGACTCCCCCACTATAATGGCCAATGCGATTCCAATGGTACTATCCGCGAGCTAATAGGACCATGGCAAGGCACTTTTCTGAGAATGAGTCATTTTGCTAATTGAGCTTCTAACACCTTTGTTTGATATTCAAATGAGGTCAGGTGTTGATGGGTGAGTGGTTGAGGTAGGGGGAAAGGGATTGGGAAAGTCGCTCCTGGAATAGTTCATATGCAAGAATATACACATCAACTGAGGCGAAACACTGCTAACTCAAGATGGTTCAAATGAGTCTATCTCAAGGTTCTATGCTCTGATCCTCAGGTTCTGAGAAATAAATCATGAGATCAATCTTGCTCTGACATCAGGGTTCTATGCTTTGATCTCAAGGTTCTATGCTCTGACATCAGGGTTCTATGCTTTGATCCCAAGGTTCTATGCTCTGATCCTCAGGTTTGAAGAGAGAAATAATGAGATACATCAGGCTTCTATGCTTTGATCTCAAGGTGCCATGCTCTGATCCTCAGGTTCTAAAAAAAGAAAGAAAGAGATACATCTTTACTTAACTAGATGCCTGACCATGGAGCCTGACCATGGAGGCCTGGGGCGGGTGTTGCTAAGCAGCTGCCGCTGCTCTGCCTAATTGAAAGAACTGCACCATGACCAGTGAGAACGGTCCCAGGAGGTGGGCTCAGGACGCAAACCCTTTGTGGTCATCGCTTCTCGGCCTTTTGGCTAAGATCAAGTGTAGTATCTGTTCTTATCAGTTTAATATCTGATACGTCCTCTATACGAGGATGTCTTATTAAGCAGATTTTTAGCCTTGGGAGACGAAATAGGGAGCTTGCTCTGTTCACTCCACGCATCGACCCGGTATTGCAGTATTGCTGGGAACGGTGCACCCTTCAAATGCCTTGTGGACAACAAAACACCAATCCGATGGAGCAGTCTGTCGTTGACTTTGATTCTGTCATCAACGATACAAGTCTCAGTCGCTGTCGGTCTTCAGGACATGTGTCAAACAAAGGGCCTGTGTACCTGTTACTGATGCCCCTCTCTCTATTGGAAGGGACACAGACTGTGCAATGGACACTGTTGCTCTCTTTAAAATGTGGGAACGCCCTCTTTAAAATATGGGCGTGGTAATGGGTGTGGCCTGTTGTTTTGAACACAGCACGTCAACCGAGGCTTACCGTGAGACATTTGACTGGGACGACTACATTACCTGCTGCTCTTGACAAGAGGGCAGTACTTACTTTGGTTTCTCTTCATAACGCACAAGTCTTTCGCCTTTTACTAAAGACTTCCGTGGAGAGGAACACCAATGAGTTGAACCTATTTTTGACAGGCTTTGCCGTTCGGCTGAGCCTTGTGCATTTGTGAAAATAATAAAATAAAGAGACAGTTTCTAAGACTAAGTTGTATGCTCTGACGTCAGGGTTCTATGCTTTGATCTCACGGTTCTATGCTCTGATCCTGAGGTTCTAAGAAAGAAAGAATGAGATAAATATTGCTCTGATTCTGTGCAGTGATCTCAAGGTTCTATGCTTTGATCCCAAGGTTCTATGCTCAGGTTAACGGTCATTTGGGGGGCGATGACTTCCAGGGCATACTTTGTCATACTTTACCCAGGTTTGAGGTCACGTTCTCTGGGTAAAGGTTGGGGAAATGCCCCTATAAAAGTGCATGGGACTCTGGGTCAGAGTCAGGGGAAGTAACAGGGACACTGGGGCACTGAAGGGTCATTTGGAGGAAGATGACTTCCAGGGCACTCGTGGTCTGACTTTACCCAGGCTTGAGGTCACTTTTCTCTGGGTAAAGGTTGGGGAAATGCCCCTATAAAAGTACATGGGACTCTGGGTCAGAGTCAGGGGAAGTAACAGGGACACTGGGGAACTGGAGGGTCATTTGGAGGGAGATGGCTTCCAGGGCACACATTGGCTAACTTTACCCAGGAATAAGGTCACCTTCTCTGGGTAAAAGTTGGGGTCATGTGACCCCCTTGAACCACCTCTGGAGCTCACCCCCCTAACCCGGCTCACCCTCCGACCCCGTGGACCCACACTTAAGCACACCCCCTGAGTTAAAACCCCCTGTGCGCTTGTTTTAAAGTCCTGTGCCCCTGGTTCTCTAGAGTAAAGAAAGTCCGGGACCATGGATACAAAGAAAAGTGCTAGATGTTAGATGTATGCCCTTGGTTAGGTTGATAGGTGAGTGGTTGAGGGATTGGGATTGGGAAAGTCACTCCCGGAATAGTTTATATGCAGAACATACACAATAAACTGAGTGAAAACATCGCTAACTCAAGATGGTTCAGATGAGTCTCTCTCGGGATGCGAACCGCCAACCATTGGAACCCGGCGTTTTTTTCTGAAGGTCGCAGAGACTTGAAAGTCAACTCCCCCCAGTACAATGGCCGACGCGATTCCAACGGTACTACCGGCGAGCTAATCGGACCGTGCTAACCCGAGATGGTTCAGATGAGTCTCTCTCGGGCTGCGAACCATGCCCTGCGCTTAGACCACTAGGCTAGCGGGGAAACGATGGAACCCGGAATCTGGAAATAGGTCTTTTATAAAGGTCATTGGACCCAGGCTACTTGAAACTGGGCTTTTGGATGAGTGGATTATCGTCGGCTTGTTGCGTTTTTTCCGGGAAGGTCGCAGAGACTTGAAACTCGACTCCCCCACTATAATGGCCAATGCGATTCCAATGGTACTATCCGCGAGCTAATAGGACCATGGCAAGGCACTTTTCTGAGAATGAGTCATTTTGCTAATTGAGCTTCTAACACCTTTGTTTGATATTCAAATGAGGTCAGGTGTTGATGGGTGAGTGGTTGAGGTAGGGGGAAAGGGATTGGGAAAGTCGCTCCTGGAATAGTTCATATGCAAGAATATACACATCAACTGAGGCGAAACACTGCTAACTCAAGATGGTTCAAATGAGTCTATCTCAAGGTTCTACGCTCTGATCCTCAGGTTCTGAGAAATAAATCATGAGATCAATCTTGCTCTGACATCAGGGTTCTATGCTTTGATCTCAAGGTTCTATGCTCTGACATCAGGGTTCTATGCTTTGATCCCAAGGTTCTATGCTCTGATCCTCAGGTTTGAAGAGAGAAATAATGAGATACATCAGGCTTCTATGCTTTGATCTCAAGGTGCCATGCTCTGATCCTCAGGTTCTAAAAAAAGAAAGAAAGAGATACATCTTTACTTAACTAGATGCCTGACCATGGAGCCTGACCACGGAGGCCTGGGGCGGGTGTTGCTAAGCAGCTGCCGCTGCTCTGCCTAATTGAAAGAACTGCACCATGACCAGTGAGAACGGTCCCAGGAGGTGGGCTCAGGACGCAAACCCTTTGTGGTCATCGCTTCTCGGCCTTTTGGCTAAGATCAAGTGTAGTATCTGTTCTTATCAGTTTAATATCTGATACGTCCTCTATACGAGGATGTCTTATTAAGCAGATTTTTAGCCTTGGGAGACGAAATAGGAGCTTGCTCTGTTCACTCCACGCATCGACCCGGTATTGCAGTATTGCTGGGAACGGTGCACCCTTCAAATGCCTTGTGGACAACAAAACACCAATCCGATGGAGCAGTCTGTCGTTGACTTTGATTCTGTCATCAACGATACAAGTCTCAGTCGCTGTCGGTCTTCAGGACATGTGTCAAACAAAGGGCCTGTGTACCTGTTACTGATGCCCCTCTCTCTATTGGAAGGGACACAGACTGTGCAATGGACACTGTTGCTCTCTTTAAAATGTGGGAACGCCCTCTTTAAAATATGGGCGTGGTAATGGGTGTGGCCTGTTGTTTTGAACACAGCACGTCAACCGAGGCTTACCGTGAGACATTTGACTGGGACGACTACATTACCTGCTGCTCTTGACAAGAGGGCAGTACTTACTTTGGTTTCTCTTCATAACGCACAAGTCTTTCGCCTTTTACTAAAGACTTCCGTGGAGAGGAACACCAATGAGTTGAACCTATTTTTGACAGGCTTTGCCGTTCGCCTGAGCCTTGTGCATTTGTGAAAATAAAATAAAGAGACAGTTTCTAAGACTAAGTTGTATGCTCTGACGTCAGGGTTCTATGCTTTGATCTCACGGTTCTATGCTCTGATCCTGAGGTTCTAAGAAAGAAAGAATGAGATAAATATTGCTCTGATTCTGTGCAGTGATCTCAAGGTTCTATGCTTTGATCCCAAGGTTCTATGCTCAGGTTAACGGTCATTTGGGGGGCGATGACTTCCAGGGCATACTTTGTCATACTTTACCCAGGTTTGAGGTCACGTTCTCTGGGTAAAGGTTGGGGAAATGCCCCTATAAAAGTGCATGGGACTCTGGGTCAGAGTCAGGGGAAGTAACAGGGACACTGGGGCACTGAAGGGTCATTTGGAGGAAGATGACTTCCAGGGCACTCGTGGTCTGACTTTACCCAGGCTTGAGGTCACTTTCTCTGGGTAAAGGTTGGGGAAATGCCCCTATAAAAGTACATGGGACTCTGGGTCAGAGTCAGGGGAAGTAACAGGGACACTGGGGAACTGGAGGGTCATTTGGAGGGAGATGGCTTCCAGGGCACACATTGGCTAACTTTACCCAGGAATAAGGTCACCTTCTCTGGGTAAAAGTTGGGGTCATGTGACCCCCTTGAACCACCTCTGGAGCTCACCCCCCTAACCCGGCTCACCCTCCGACCCCGTGGACCCACACTTAAGCACACCCCCTGAGTTAAAACCCCCTGTGCGCTTGTTTTAAAGTCCTGTGCCCCTGGTTCTCTAGAGTAAAGAAAGTCCGGGACCATGGATACAAAGAAAAGTGCTAGATGTTAGATGTATGCCCTTGGTTAGGTTGATAGGTGAGTGGTTGAGGGATTGGGATTGGGAAAGTCACTCCCGGAATAGTTTATATGCAGAACATACACAATAAACTGAGCGAAAACATCGCTAACTCAAGATGGTTCAGATGAGTCTCTCTCGGGATGCGAACCGCCAACCATTGGAACCGGCGTTTTTTTCTGAAGGTCGCAGAGACTTGAAAGTCAACTCCCCCCAGTACAATGGCCGACGCGATTCCAACGGTACTACCGGCGAGCTAATCGGACCGTGCTAACCCGAGATGGTTCAGATGAGTCTCTCTCGGGCTGCGAACCGCCAACCACTGGCACCGGGTTTAAGCTAATGCCCTGCGCTTAGACCACTAGGCTAGCGGGGAAACGATGGAACCCGGAATCTGGAAATAGGTCTTTTATAAAGGTCATTGGACCCAGGCTACTTGAAACTGGGCTTTTGGATGAGCTAGGGAACGCCGTCCACTCTGCATAGCCACGGGGCTGATTTTCTGGGGTTCAGTGAACTGACTTGGTCCTGTGGCCAACAGCCAGGCCGCCACGAGACTGACATAAGTCATGCCCGGTTGAAAGCCACTATTCTGGGGTTCAGTGAACTGACTTGGTCCTGTGGCCAACAGCCAGGCCGCCATGAGACTGACATAAGTCATGCCCGGTTGAAAGCCACTATTCTGGGGTTCAGTGAACTGACTTGGTCCTGTGGCCAACAGCCAGGCCGCCATGAGACTGACATAAGTCATGCCCGGTTGAAAGCTACTATTCTGGGGTTCAGTGAACTGACTTGGTCCTGTGGCCAACAGCCAGGCCGCCATGAGACTGACATAAGTCATGCCCGGTTGAAAGCCACTATTCTGGGGTTCAGTGAACTGACTTGGTCCTGTGGCCAACAGCCAGGCCGCCATGAGACTGACATAAGTCATGCCCGGTTGAAAGCCACTATTCTCGGATTAATACGTTAAATGAGACCCTCTGTGGTCCTCAGTGAGCTCCATGGTGAGTGGGGACCCCCCTGGAGGACCAAGACCTTTAGCCGGACTTAGTAGACCTGGTCTGGGTCTAGCTGAGTGACTAAGACCCCCCTAGAGGACCAAGACCTTTAGCCGGACTTAGTAGACCATGTCTGGGTACCCCAGAGTGACTGAGACCCCCCTAGTGGACCAAGACCTTTAGCCGGACTTAGTAGACCTGGTCTGGGTCTAGCTGAGTGACTAAGACCCCCCTAGAGGACCAAGACCTTTAGCCGGACTTAGTAGACCATGTCTGGGTACCCCAGAGGGACTGAGACCCCCCCATGAGACCAAGGCCAGTACCCAGGCTTGGTGGTCCTGGTCTGGGTACCCCAGAGGGACTGAGACCCCCCCACAAGACCAAGACCAGTACCCAGGCTTTGGTGGTCCTGGTCTGGGTCTGTGTGAGTGACTGAGACCCCCTTCAGGACCAAGGCCAGTACCCAGGCTTGGTGGTCCTTCTCTGGGTCTGTGTGAGTGACTGAGACCCCCTACAGGACCAAGACCAGTACCCAGGCTTTGGTGGTCCTGGTCTGGGTACCTTTGAGTGACTGAGACCCCCCCATGAGACCCAGACCAGTACCCAGACTTGGTGGTCCTTCTCTGGGTCTGTGTGAGTGACTGAGACCCCCTTCAGGACCAAGGCCAGTACCCATGCTTGGTGGTCCTTCTCTGGGTCTGTGTGAGTGACTGAGACCCCCTACAGGATCAAGACCAGTACCCAGGCTTGGTGGTCCTGGTCTGGGTACCCCAGAGGGACTGAGACCCCCCCATGAGACCAAGACCAGTACCCAGACTTGGTGGTCCTTCTCTGGGTCTGTGTGAGTGACTGAGACCCCCTTCAGGACCAAGGCCAGTACCCAGGCTTTGGTGGTCCTGGTCTGGGTACCCCAGAGTGACTGAGACCCCCCCACAAGACCAAGACCAGTACCCAGGCTTGGTGGTCCTGGTCTGGGTACCCCAGAGGGACTGAGACCCCCCCACAAGACCAAGACCAGTACCCAGGCTTTGGTGGTCCTGGTCTGGGTCTGTGTGAGTGACTGAGACCCCCTACAGGACCAAGACCAGTACCCAGGCTTGGTGGTCCTGGTCTGGGTACCCCAGAGGGACTGAGACCCCCCATGAGACCCAGACCAGTACCCAGACTTAGTAGACCTGGTCTGGGTACCATAGAGGGACTGAGACCCCCCATGAGACCAAGACCAGTACCCAGACTTAGTAGACCTGGTCTGGGTACCATAGAGGGACTGAGACCCCCCATGAGACCAAGACCAGTACCCAGACTTAGTAGACCTGGTCTGGGTACCATACAGGGACTGAGACCCCCCATGAGACCAAGACCAGTACCCAGACTTAGTAGACCTGGTCTGGGTACCATAGAGGGACTGAGACCCCCCCATGAGACCAAGACCAGTACCCAGACTTAGTAGACCTGGTCTGGGTACCATAGAGGGACTGAGACCCCCCCATGAGACCAAGACCAGTACCCAGACTTAGTAGACCTGGTCTGGGTACCATAGAGGGACTGAGACCCCCCATGAGACCCAGACCAGTACCCAGACTTAGTAGACCTGGTCTGGGTACCATAGAGGGACTGAGACCCCCCCATGAGACCAAGACCAGTACCCAGACTTAGTAGACCTGGTCTGGGTACCATAGAGGGACTGAGACCCCCCCATGAGACCAAGACCAGTACCCAGACTTAGTAGACCTGGTCTGGGTACCATACAGGGACTGAGACCCCCCATGAGACCAAGACCAGTACCCAGACTTAGTAGACCTGGTCTGGGTACCATAGAGGGACTGAGACCCCCCATGAGACCAAGACCAGTACCCAGACTTAGTAGACCTGGTCTGGGTACCATAGAGGGACTGAGACCCCCCATGAGACCAAGACCAGTACCCAGACTTAGTAGACCTGGTCTGGGTACCATAGAGGGACTGAGACCCCCCATGAGACCCAGACCAGTACCCAGACTTAGTAGACCTGGTCTGGGTACCATAGAGGGACTGAGACCCCCCATGAGACCCAGACCAGTACCCAGACTTAGTAGACCTGGTCTGGGTACCATAGAGGGACTGAGACCCCCCCATGAGACCAAGACCAGTACCCAGACTTAGTAGACCTGGTCTGGGTACCCCAGAGGGACTGAGACCCCCCATGAGACCAAGACCAGTACCCAGACTTAGTAGACCTGGTCTGGGTACCCCAGAGGGACTGAGACCCCCCCCATGAGACCAAGACCTTTACCCGGACTTAGTAGACCTGGTCTGGGTACCCCAGAGGGACTGGGACCCCCCTACATGACCCAGACCTTTACCCGGACTTAGTAGACCTGGTCTGGGTACCCCAGAGGGACCTGGACCCCCTACAGGACCAAGGCCAGCAGCCAGACCTCCTCTCACTCGCTGCTCAGCCCCCACCTTTTTTTTCGCCATATTTCGGAGGAAATCCCCCCTCCCTCAGGAAGAAAAAACTTTAACTTTTTTCAAAATGGAAAAAGTGATGAAAATCAGACAGAGTCCACTATTCTAGAGTACCAGGGCTCCGAGATAGTTAGAGAACCAGGGGTCCGAGATCTAGATAACCAGGGGCACGAGAGTTAGAGAACCAGGGGCGCCAGAGTTCTAGAGAACCAGGGGCACGAGAGTTAGAGAACCAGGGGCGCGAGAGTTAGAGAACCAGGGGCGCGAGAGTCCTAGAGCACCAGGGGCGCGAGAATCGGAGTTAGAGAACCAGGGGCGCGAGATTCGGAGCACCAGGGGCACGAGAATCGGAGTTAGAGAACCAGGGGCGCGAGATTCAGAGTACCAGGGGCACGAAACGGAGTGTAAGATAACAGACCGAAGATTACCTTTTTCATTATTTTACATTGACACACTTTGGTACGGTGCGACAAAATTACCTCTCGCACGTTTTGAGAAACCCAGTTTTCAGAAAAAGGCTTACCATGAGCTTTACACAGGAATTGATGCCCACGATGAGTGAAGGCAGGTCGGATGGTCTGGGCGGCCATAGAGGGTCCATGTCCTGGATAAAAAACACTTTGGTGAAAAATAAAAGGCGTTTGTGGAGGTACGCCTGTACATGCACGGATCCTTCTGGGATTTTGCAGAGCTTTTCTGGGCATGGAGGGCGGCCCGCGCGCGGTGTGTGGCGGGACCCGCGGAGCTTTTTTTGACAGTTTTGGCACTTTTTGGAGCACGCAGCGGGCGTCCCGCGGAGCGAGGTGCGTTTTCTCTGATCATTTTTGGGACACAATCTGACCCACAGGCCCCCTCCGGACGGTCCCACGGATGAATAAAAAGCACTTTTGGAAAAAGAACCGAGTCATTTTGACGTCTTTTTGGAGAAGAGTAACTTCTCGCTGCGGTGAGGTGCATTGCAAGTGAGCTAGGTCGGGCATGAACTGGACCCGCAGACCCCCTCCGGACCGCCCCCCCGATGAATAAAAACCAGTTTGCCCGAAAAAGAGTCTTCATTTTCAGCCGTTTTGGCACTTTTTGGAGCACGCAGCGAGCGTCCTGCGGAGCGAGGTGCGTTTCCTCTGATCATTTTTGGGACACAATCTGACCCACAGGCCCCCTCCGGACGGTCCCACGGATGAATAAAAAGCACTTTTGGAAAAAGAACCGAGTCATTTTGACGTCTTTTTGGAGAAGAGTAACTTCTCGCTGCGGTGAGGTGCATTGCAAGTGAGCTAGGTCGGGCATGAACTGGACCCGCAGACCCCCTCCGGACCGCCCCCCCGATGAATAAAAACCAGTTTGCCCGAAAAAGAGTCTTCATTTTCAGCCGTTTTGGCACTTTTTGGAGCACGCAGCGAGCGTCCTGCGGAGCGAGGTGCGTTTCCTCTGATCATTTTTGGGACACAATCTGACCCACAGGCCCCCTCCGGACGGTCCCACGGATGAATAAAAAGCACTTTTGGAAAAAGAACCGAGTCATTTTGACGTCTTTTTGGAGAAGAGTAACTTCTCGCTGCGGTGAGGTGCATTGCAAGTGAGCTAGGTCGGGCATGAACTGGACCCGCAGACCCCCTCCGGACCGCCCCCCCGATGAATAACAACCAGTTTGCCCGAAAAAGAGTCTTCATTTTCAGCCGTTTTGGCACTTTTTGGAGCACGCAGCGAGCGTCCTGCGGAGCGAGGTGCGTTTCCTCTGATCATTTTTGGGACACAATCTGACCCACAGGCCCCCTCCGGACGGTCCCACGGATGAATAAAAAGCACTTTTGGAAAAAGAACCGAGTCATTTTGACGTCTTTTTGGAGAAGAGTAACTTCTCGCTGCGGTGAGGTGCATTGCAAGTGAGCTAGGTCGGGCATGAACTGGACCCGCAGACCCCCTCCGGACCGCCCCCCCGATGAATAAAAACCAGTTTGCCCGAAAAAGAGTCTTCATTTTCAGCCGTTTTGGCACTTTTTGGAGCACGCAGCGAGCGTCCTGCGGAGCGAGGTGCGTTTCCTCTGATCATTTTTGGGACACAATCTGACCCACAGGCCCCCTCCGGACGGTCCCACGGATGAATAAAAAGCACTTTTGGAAAAAGAACCGAGTCATTTTGACGTCTTTTTGGAGAAGAGTAACTTCTCGCTGCGGTGAGGTGCATTGCAAGTGAGCTAGGTCGGGCATGAACTGGACCCGCAGACCCCCTCCGGACCGCCCCCCCCGATGAATAAAAACCAGTTTGCCCGAAAAAGAGTCTTCATTTTCAGCCGTTTTGGCACTTTTTGGAGCACGCAGCGAGCGTCCTGCGGAGCGAGGTGCGTTTCCTCTGATCATTTTTGGGACACAATCTGACCCACAGGCCCCCTCCGGACGGTCCCACGGATGAATAAAAAGCACTTTTGGAAAAAGAACCGAGTCATTTTGACGTCTTTTTGGAGAAGAGTAACTTCTCGCTGCGGTGAGGTGCATTGCAAGTGAGCTAGGTCGGGCATGAACTGGACCCGCAGACCCCCTCCGGACCGCCCCCCCCGATGAATAACAACCAGTTTGCCCGAAAAAGAGTCTTCATTTTCAGCCGTTTTGGCACTTTTTGGAGCACGCAGCGAGCGTCCTGCGGAGCGAGGTGCGTTTCCTCTGATCATTTTTGGGACACAATCTGACCCACAGGCCCCCTCCGGACGGTCCCACGGATGAATAAAAAGCACTTTTGGAAAAAGAACCGAGTCATTTTGACGTCTTTTTGGAGAAGAGTAACTTCTCGCTGCGGTGAGGTGCATTGCAAGTGAGCTAGGTCGGGCATGAACTGGACCCGCAGACCCCCTCCGGACCGCCCCCCCGATGAATAAAAACCAGTTTGCCCGAAAAAGAGTCTTCATTTTCAGCCGTTTTGGCACTTTTTGGAGCACGCAGCGAGCGTCCTGCGGAGCGAGGTGCGTTTCCTCTGATCATTTTTGGGACACAATCTGACCCACAGGCCCCCTCCGGACGGTCCCACGGATGAATAAAAAGCACTTTTGGAAAAAGAACCGAGTCATTTTGACGTCTTTTTGGAGAAGAGTAACTTCTCGCTGCGGTGAGGTGCATTGCAAGTGAGCTAGGTCGGGCATGAACTGGACCCGCAGACCCCCTCCGGACCGCCCCCCCGATGAATAAAAACCAGTTTGCCCGAAAAAGAGTCTTCATTTTCAGCCGTTTTGGCACTTTTTGGAGCACGCAGCGAGCGTCCTGCGGAGCGAGGTGCGTTTCCTCTGATCATTTTTGGGACACAATCTGACCCACAGGCCCCCTCCGGACGGTCCCACGGATGAATAAAAAGCACTTTTGGAAAAAGAACCGAGTCATTTTGACGTCTTTTTGGAGAAGAGTAACTTCTCGCTGCGGTGAGGTGCATTGCAAGTGAGCTAGGTCGGGCATGAACTGGACCCGCAGACCCCCTCCGGACCGCCCCCCCGATGAATAAAAACCAGTTTGCCCGAAAAAGAGTCTTCATTTTCAGCCGTTTTGGCACTTTTTGGAGCACGCAGCGAGCGTCCTGCGGAGCGAGGTGCGTTTCCTCTGATCATTTTTGGGACACAATCTGACCCACAGGCCCCCTCCGGACGGTCCCACGGATGAATAAAAAGCACTTTTGGAAAAAGAACCGAGTCATTTTGACGTCTTTTTGGAGAAGAGTAACTTCTCGCTGTGGTGAGGTGCATTGCAAGTGAGCTAGGTCGGGCATGAACTGGACCCGCAGACCCCCTCCGGACCGCCCCCCCGATGAATAAAAACCAGTTTGCCCGAAAAAGAGTCTTTATTTTCAGCCGTTTTTGGCACTTTTGCTCATGGCAGCGGAGGCTCCGCTCCGAGTGAGCTACACTTTGACGAAAAAAGAGAGGGACACACCTGTTTGTCCGTGCAGACCGATTGGCATACGTGACCCGCCATCGGAGGGCCCCCGCCGGCCGGCCTCGTGCCGGTGTTCTGGTGGGCGGTTCCTCCGGACCGCGGGTTCGCCTCTAGGCCCGGGAGGAGCAATGGCCCATTGAAGCGAGACCGAGACGACCCGTCTGACCCAGCAGTCCTGCCACGGAGCTCGCCGCCCTGTCGCAGTCTCCCATTCCAGCGGGAGACAGGCGCAGTGTCGCAGCGTGCCTCCGCTGAACAGGTTTCTCAAACCCTTCCTCGTCGAGCGAAAGCCGATGGCCCCCATGCGCTTCGCTCCGCTCCGTGCCTCCCCCGCCCGGGACTCGGAGGGAGCTGGCCACCCCCCAGCCACACTGGGCCGACGGCGGGCGTCCGCCTCGGCCGGTGACGAAGGGCTACCTGGTTGATCCTGTCAGTAGCATATGCTTGTCTCAAAGATTAAGCCATGCAAGTCTAAGTACACACGGCCGGTACAGTGAAACTGAGAATGGCTCATTAAATCAGTTATGGTTCCTTTGATCGCTCTAACGTTACTTGGATAACTGTGGCAATTCTAGAGCTAATACATGCAAACGAGCGCTGACCTCCGGGGATGCGTGCATTTATCAGATCCAAAACCCATGCGTGGTTGCCCTCCGGGGCGCCACGGCAGCTTTGGTGACTCTGGATAACCTCGAGCCGATCGCTGGCCCCCGTGGCGGCGACGTCTCATTCGAATGTCTGCCCTATCAACTTTCGATGGTACTTTCTGTGCCTACCATGGTGACCACGGGTAACGGGGAATCAGGGTTCGATTCCCGGAGAGGGAGCCTGAGAAACGGCCAGACATCCAAGGAAGGCAGCAGCACGCAAGTTACCCACTGAGGTAGTGACGAAAAATAACAATACGAAGCGTTTACTTTGAAAAAAGTCATATGCTTGTCGGAACGATCTCAGCCCGCGTGGGCTCGAGGAATCACGGTTCGATTCCCGGAGAGGGAGCCTGAGAAACGGCCAGACATCCAAGGAAGGCAGCAGCACGCAAGTTACCCACTGAGGTAGTGACGAAAAATAACAATACGAAGCGTTTACTTTGAAAAAAGTCATATGCTTGTCGGAACGATCTCAGCCCGCGTGGGCTCGAGGAATCACGGTTCGATTCCCGGAGAGGGAGCCTGAGAAACGGCCAGACATCCAAGGAAGGCAGCAGCACGCAAGTTACCCACTGAGGTAGTGACGAAAAATAACAATACGAAGCGTTTACTTTGAAAAAAGTCATATGCTTGTCGGAACGATCTCAGCCCGCGTGGGCTCGAGGAATCACGGTTCGATTCCCGGAGAGGGAGCCTGAGAAACGGCCAGACATCCAAGGAAGGCAGCAGCACGCAAGTTACCCACTGAGGTAGTGACGAAAAATAACAATATGAAGCGTTTACTTTGAAAAAATCATATGCTTGTCGGAAAGATCTCAGCCCGCGTGGGCTCGAGGAATCAGGGTTCGATTCCGGAGTCAAACCCAGCCGGGTTAGCGTCACTGGGCCGACGGCGGGCGTCCACCTCGGCCGGTGACCCAATAACCCATTTCTAGAGGACCAGGGGTACGGGGGGTACTTCATCCAGCAGCAGAGGTGCGTTGGGGACGGAGGTGATCCGTCTTAGAGTCTCTCAGGTCGGCCTCTCACAGTGAGAGGTCGGTCTCTCTTCAAACATAACTTCATCCAGCAGCAGAGGTGCGTTGGGGACGGAGGTGATCCGTCTTAGAGTCTCTCAGGTCGGCCTCTCACAGTGAGAGGTCGGCCAAAAACAACTTAGTTGTACTTAGAAAAAAAAAAAAACTTGGAAAATAAATGAAATATTTTTTTGGAAAAATTAATAAAAATTATTTAGATAACCAGGGGCGCGAAAAAAAACTTATAAAAAAATTCTTAATATTGTCTAGAGTACCAGGGGCACGAGAAAACACTTAGAAAAAAATCGCTACATATTATTTTTATTTAGATAACCAGGGGTGCGAGAAAACACTTAGAAAAAAAACCATGAAAATGTTAGTCAGATAACCAGGGGCACGAGATAGTTCTAGATAACCAGGGGCACGAGATAGTTCTAGATAACCAGGGGCACGAAACTCCAGGGCGGCGGAACTTGGGTTTTAACCCAGGGGTGGGGGCTTAAGAGTGGGTCCACGGGGTCGGAGGGTGAGCCGGGTCACTGGGGGAGCTCCGGAGGTAGGGTCTGGTCCAAGGGGGGGTCACTTAGCATCCAGGCTATGCCGGGTTTGAGTGCTCCAAAGTGGGGTGTGGTGAGTGCAGTGTGTGCCTGGGACTCAGAGCAGGGACTCTGAGTGAGTGTTTCCCCACAGAATGGTGATGTCCTCCAGGTGAGAAAGTGCCCTCCCTCCCTCCCTCCAGAGTCAGCTCTGGTGGGAGGGAGGGAGGGCTTTTTTTTTGTTCTCTGCCCCGGAAAAGATGCAGGTGATCGGCTGTGTGTGTGTGTGTGCCCTCCCTCTCTTCCTCCAGAGTCAGCTCTGGTGGGAGTGAGGGAGGGCTTTTTTTTTGTTTATCAGTATTCAATATGTGGGTTGAGATGTCTAATGATACCCTCTGTGGTCCTCCATGGTGAAGAGGACTAGTGTGCATCCCTAATAAAGTGTTCAATATGTGGGTTGGCATGTCTAATGAGACCCTCTGTGGTCCTCAGTGAGCTCCATGGTGTAGATGACCAGTGTGCATCCCTAATAAAGTGTTCAATATGTGGGTTGAGATGTCTAATGAGACCCTCTGTGGTCCTCAGTGAGCTCCATGGTGTAGATGACCAGTGTGCATCCCTAATAAAGTGTTCAATATGTGGGTTGAGATGTCTAATGATACCCTCTGTGGTCCTCCATGGTGAAGAGGACCAGTGTGCATCCCTAATAAAGTGTTCAATATGTGGGTTGACATGTCTAATGAGACCCTCTGTGGTCCTCAGTGAGCTCCATGGTGTAGATGACCAGTGTGCATCCCTAATAAAGTGTTCAATATGTGGGTTGGCATGTCTAATGAGACCCTCTGTGGTCCTCAGTGAGCTCCAAACATGTACCCATGGGTCTTGTGGTGCATTTTGCCATCTCTAGACCGACTTTGCGGCCTTCAAACGCGGCCTCTGAAGTCTGAATGGAATCCAAGTTGCAGTCAGTCGAATTGAATTCATAGCCTGGTAGAGGGCTCCATCTTGTGGCGAAATCCGGGCATTACAAATTGAGCTTTTAATGCACTGACCTCTGCAAACCTGACCCGCCGACTGCGCTCTACAGCGGCCGCCGAGCAGGCTGTGGAGCACCTAGAAGCCTGCGGGTTGGCTTCCCGTCTTCAGGGGAAGCTCTTCTTTCCAACGCCGTTTTCCGCGAGAAGATTGGATAAGGATAAGGCACTTTCCAGGGTTGAAATGTGGCTCCCGGCCTTCTACTCCAATGCAGGCTTCGACTCCGGAGCACTAAAACGGCTGTGGAGCAGGCTCTGGAGCACCTAGAGGCCCGCGGGTTGGCTTGCATTTTTCAGGGGAACCTCCTCTTTCCAACGCCGTTTTCCGCGAGAAGATTGGAGCAGGGTACCCCGTGGTTCCAGGCCTGCTAACAGCGAAAGGTCAAAGGTCAGATGGCCTCCAAAGCCCTGAGCTCCCCAGCTAGAGGGAGTGTCTTCTGGGTCTGTCTGAGTGAGTGTGAGACCCCCCCACGAGACCCAGACCAGTACCCGGACTTGGTGGTCCTGGTCTGGGTCTGTGTGAGTGACTGAGACCCCCCATGAGACCCAGACCAGTACCCAGGCTTGGTGGTCCTGGTCTGGGTCTGTGTGAGTGACTGAGACCCCCTACAGGACCAAGGCCAGTACCCGGACTTAGTAGACCTGGTCTGGGTACCAGAGAGGGACTGAGACCCCCCTACAGGACCCAGACCTTTACCCGGACTTAGTAGACCTGGTCTGGGTACCAGAGAGGGACTGAGACCCCCCCATGAGACCAAGACCAGTACCCAGGCTTTGGTGGTCCTGGTCTGGGTACCCCAGAGTGACTGAGACCCCCCATGAGACCCAGACCTTTACCCGGACTTAGTAGACCTGGTCTGGGTCCAGCTGAGTGACTGAGACCCCCTTCAGGACCAAGGCCAGTACCCAGGCTTGGTGGTCCTTCTCTGGGTACCCCAGAGGGACTGAGACCCCCCCATGAGACCAAGACCAGTACCCAGACTTGGTGGTCCTTCTCTGGGTACCCCAGAGGGACTGAGACCCCCCCACAAGACCAAGACCAGTACCCAGGCTTTGGTGGTCCTGGTCTGGGTACCTCTGAGTGACTGAGACCCCCCCATGAGACCAAGACCAGTACCCAGACTTGGTGGTCCTTCTCTGGGTCCAGCTGAGTGACTGAGACCCCCTTCAGGACCAAGGCCAGTACCCAGGCTTGGTGGTCCTTCTCTGGGTACCCCAGAGGGACTGAGACCCCCCCATGAGACCAAGACCAGTACCCAGACTTGGTGGTCCTTCTCTGGGTACCCCAGAGGGACTGAGACCCCCCCACAAGACCAAGACCAGTACCCAGGCTTTGGTGGTCCTGGTCTGGGTACCTCTGAGTGACTGAGACCCCCCCATGAGACCAAGACCAGTACCCAGACTTGGTGGTCCTTCTCTGGGTCCAGCTGAGTGACTGAGACCCCCTTCAGGACCAAGGCCAGTACCCAGGCTTGGTGGTCCTTCTCTGGGTACCCCAGAGGGACTGAGACCCCCCCATGAGACCAAGACCAGTACCCAGACTTGGTGGTCCTTCTCTGGGTACCCCAGAGGGACTGAGACCCCCCCACAAGACCAAGACCAGTACCCAGGCTTTGGTGGTCCTGGTCTGGGTACCTCTGAGTGACTGAGACCCCCCCATGAGACCAAGACCAGTACCCAGACTTGGTGGTCCTTCTCTGGGTCCAGCTGAGTGACTGAGACCCCCTTCAGGACCAAGGCCAGTACCCAGACTTGGTGGTCCTTCTCTGGGTACCCCAGAGGGACTGAGACCCCCCCATGAGACCCAGACCAGTACCCAGGCTTGGTGGTCCTGGTCTGGGTACCTCTGAGTGACTGAGACCCCCCCATGAGACCAAGACCAGTACCCAGACTTGGTGGTCCTTCTCTGGGTATGTGTGAGTGACTGAGACCCCCTTCAGGACCAAGGCCAGTACCCAGGCTTGGTGGTCCTTCTCTGGGTCTGTGTGAGTGACTGAGACCCCCTACAGGACCAAGACCAGTACCCAGGCTTTGGTGGTCCTGGTCTGGGTACCCCAGAGGGACTGAGACCCCCCCATGAGACCCAGACCAGTACCCAGACTTAGTAGACCTGGTCTGGGTACCATAGAGGGACTGAGACCCCCCCATGAGACCAAGACCAGTACCCGGACTTGGTGGTCCTGGTCTGGGTCTGTGTGAGTGACTGAGACCCCCCATGAGACCCAGACCAGTACCCAGGCTTGGTGGTCCTGGTCTGGGTCTGTGTGAGTGACTGAGACCCCCCATGAGACCCAGACCAGTACCCAGACTTGGTGGTCCTTCTCTGGGTACCCCAGAGGGACTGAGACCCCCCATGAGACCCAGACCAGTACCCAGACTTGGTGGTCCTTCTCTGGGTACCCCAGAGGGACTGAGACCCCCCATGAGACCAAGACCAGTACCCAGGCTTTGGTGGTCCTGGTCTGGGTACCTCTGAGTGACTGAGACCCCCCCATGAGACCAAGACCAGTACCCAGACTTGGTGGTCCTTCTCTGGGTCCAGCTGAGTGACTGAGACCCCCTTCAGGACCAAGGCCAGTACCCAGGCTTGGTGGTCCTTCTCTGGGTACCCCAGAGGGACTGAGACCCCCCCATGAGACCAAGACCAGTACCCGGACTTAGTAGACCTGGTCTGGGTCCAGCTGAGTGACTGAGACCCCCTTCAGGACCAAGGCCAGTACCCAGGCTTGGTGGTCCTTCTCTGGGTACCCCAGAGGGACTGAGACCCCCCCCATGAGACCAAGACCTTTACCCGGACTTAGTAGACCTGGTCTGGGTACCCCAGAGGGACTGGGACCCCCCCTACAGGCACTTTCCAGGGTTGATATTAATGCTCTATTTGTGCCTTGGCACTTTAAACATGTACCCATGGGTCTTGTGGTGCATTTTGCCATCTCTAGACCGACTTTGCGGCCTTCAAACGCGGCCTCTGAAGTCTGAATGGAATCCAAGTTGCAGTCAGTCGAATTGAATTCATAGCCTGGTAGAGGGCTCCATCTTGTGGCGAAATCCGGGCATTACAAATTGAGCTTTTAATGCGCTGACCTCTGCAAACCTGACTCGCCGACAGCGCTCTACAGCGGCCGCCGAGCAGGCTGTGGAGCACCTAGAAGCCTGCGGGTTGGCTTCCCGTCTTCAGGGGAAGCTCTTCTTTCCAACGCCGTTTTCCGCGAGAAGATCGGATCAGGTTAAGGCACTTTTCAGGGTTGAAATGTGGCTCCCGGCCTTCTAACTCCAATGAAGGCTTCAACTCCGGAGCACTAAAACGGCTGTGGAGCAGGCTCTGGAGCACCTAGAGGCTCGCGGGTTGGCTTGCATTTCTCAGGGGAACCTCCTCTTTCCAACGCCGTTTTCCGCGAGAAGATCGGAGCAGGTTAAGGCACTTTAAGGCCATATAGGGTCTATGAACCAGCATTAAATACAGTTTGAAGGAAAATAAAATGCGTTTATGGAAGTACACCCTGTACATCCACGGAGCGCTTTGTGCTTATTGACATGTGATTTTGGGCGTGTCTTTGTCCCATCATCCCTTTGACTCACTGTGTTGATTGCCAACCAGAGACACCTGTCACTTGCCGTGCCACCATGCATTTAAAGCGGGTTTGCAGCCAGCCCTCATTCTCTGCTGGTCTTCGAACGATGCAAGAGTACGATTATGAGCTCCGAAACGGCTACCTGTCCTGTTTGTTTGAAGGATTACGCCGATTTACCGAACCACCTGAAGCGGTCTCATCAGGTGAAGAATGTGACAGAGCGGAGGCTCCTGTTGAACTTCGGCTCCGGCCGAGTCAACATCCGCAAAGAACCATGCCCCGTCTCCGGCTGTGCGCTCCAGGGCACCAGGCTTGACAAGCACCTGCGTGATGGACACCCAGAGCTGGATAAAGAGTCCGTTTCTGCCCTTCGTCAAGGTTCGCAGAAGACCCTGACCTTAAGGTTGCTATCAGAGCTGCGCTCGTCCCAGCCCATTGTGCCTCTATCGACCACACTAGACATTGAGGAGGTGGGTGAGCCGTGCCTCCCGGCACCAGAGGTAGATGTGGAGGTCTGCAGCCCCGAAAAGTGTTCTCTACTCCGGCTAGAGAATACAAAACTCAAACGTTGCCTGGAGATGAGGGATAAAGAGGCTGCTTTGACAGTAAAACGCCTCGAGAAAATGAGTAAGAAGCTGCGTCATTTCTACTCTCAGCGAGCTGAAGCACAGGGTGATGAGGCCGGGCAGAGTGTGGCGCAGCCTGGCTCCGGGCAGAGTGTGGAGCAGCCTGGCTACGGAGACGAAGACGAATATGAAGAGGGAGCAGGTGCGGAGGTTAGCTCATCCATCTTCAACGGTGCCGGGCGAGGGGCCTCGATGACCCGCCTGAAACTTCCACCGACACTCGGTAAGAAACAAGACTTCTCTGGCTCTCTCCGGGCTTACTTTTGAATGTGATCAAGCCGTATGAGAGTGCTTATTGTGGGCTAATTTCGTTTCAGAGCGGTTCC
Organism: Myoxocephalus aenaeus; assembly: GCA_038501785.1. Classification (NCBI taxonomy): domain Eukaryota; kingdom Metazoa; phylum Chordata; class Actinopteri; order Perciformes; family Cottidae; genus Myoxocephalus; species Myoxocephalus aenaeus. The sequence goes on along the minus strand of JBAMJR010000677.1, from coordinate 18,756 downwards.
TGGAGGAGTACACAAAATTCCAAGCGGGCACCTCACCCACTTTTAAAAAGAAAGAAAATGCTCTTTCAAAAGAGAGCCGAGTGAGGTCATTTCTCTCATTCCTCTCAGTGGGAAAAAAGAACACCTCCGACTGGGTTTTCTTGTACGACATGGATGGTATTCGGAGGTACGTCGACCACCTGCGCACCGAGGGCAAAGCGATTACGACTATCGATTTCTACATTAGGAACATTGCTCAATTCTGCAGCTACCTCCAGGAAACACCGCCAGTTGAGTGCAACCTCTCAACGTCCCAACTCATCAGCGTGGTGAGGTGTCTTAAAGCCACTCTCCGTGGGCTCGGGGCCTCTGTGGTGACGCATCAGCTGCGTCATAAGACGATAAAGATGAACAGAATTGTCCCTGGAAGCTGCCTGCGGAGGTGCCAGGATAAGTGTCGGGATATTATCCCCACTTTACTGGGTAAGAGAGAGCATGACTAGGCCATGCAGCGCCCGTGTGTGTGTTGTTAATGCTGTATTTTACCCTGTCTTCAGAGCAACTGGAGACCGATGGCAACGACTTTAAAGCCAGGTGCGCTTTCTACGGCTACTTCGCGGCCTACATAGTCTCGATTTATGGGCACCGCCCAGGTGTTCTGACAAACATGACGGTTGACGAGGTGGACCAGGCCAAAGAACAACCGCTCCTTGATGGGGACGAGGGCTACGTGATCTCGGTGAAGGACCACAAGACCAACCGAGACTTTGGGTATGCACAGATCTATCTAACGTTCGATGAGTTCTCCTGGGTTGAGAAGTGGTTGGCTATCCGGGCGCGCTTCAGGCCCCAAACCAACCTGGTTCTAATCAGCACCGGCTCTGGGACCGTTAAAAACCTCGTCCGATACATGCAGAAGGCGTGGGGGGAGATGGGCCTTCCTGGGAAGCCCACCTTCATCGACCTGCGCACTGCTGTCGCAGGCCACGTGAGTACGGTGATAAAGCACTTCTTATTCTAGAGGACCAGGGCTCCCAGAAATAACTTAGAAAATAAATCCTGTCTTCTCTTCTGTTCTCAGGCAAAAAACTACCACACACCCGATGTTCGAACGGAAGTGGCCAGGTTCATGTGTCACAACACGGGGACAGCAGACCGCTTCTATGCCCTGGCTCTTGATAGGAACCAGGCTAAAGAGATGAGAGGGCGGTTTGAGGCCGTCACTGAGTGCTCATCTGCCCCTGCGACCGCCCCTGTTGAGCAGTTTCAATAAAAACTTTGAAAAATACAACTCGTTGTCTGACTGACTTGAATGCAGGAGAAGGTCCTGTGACCGGGTCAATCTACTGTGAGATGGTTCAGATGAGTCTCTCTCGGGCTGCGAACCGCCAACCACTGGCACCGGGTTTAAGCTAATGCCCTGCGCTTAGACCACTAGGCTAGCGGGGAAACGATGGAACCCGGAATCTGGAAATAGGTCTTTTATAAAGGTCATTGGACCCAGGCTACTTGAAACTGGGCTTTTGGATGAGTGGATTATCGTCGGCTTGTTGCGTTTTTTCCGGGAAGGTCGCAGAGACTTGAAACTCGACTCCCCCACTATAATGGCCAATGCGATTCCAATGGTACTATCCGCGAGCTAATAGGACCATGGCAAGGCACTTTTCTGAGAATGAGTCATTTTGCTAATTGAGCTTCTAACACCTTTGTTTGATATTCAAATGAGGTCAGGTGTTGATGGGTGAGTGGTTGAGGTAGGGGGAAAGGGATTGGGAAAGTCGCTCCTGGAATAGTTCATATGCAAGAATATACACATCAACTGAGGCGAAACACTGCTAACTCAAGATGGTTCAAATGAGTCTATCTCAAGGTTCTACGCTCTGATCCTCAGGTTCTGAGAAATAAATCATGAGATCAATCTTGCTCTGACATCAGGGTTCTATGCTTTGATCTCAAGGTTCTATGCTCTGACATCAGGGTTCTATGCTTTGATCCCAAGGTTCTATGCTCTGATCCTCAGGTTTGAAGAGAGAAATAATGAGATACATCAGGCTTCTATGCTTTGATCTCAAGGTGCCATGCTCTGATCCTCAGGTTCTAAAAAAAGAAAGAAAGAGATACATCTTTACTTAACTAGATGCCTGACCATGGAGCCTGACCACGGAGGCCTGGGGCGGGTGTTGCTAAGCAGCTGCCGCTGCTCTGCCTAATTGAAAGAACTGCACCATGACCAGTGAGAACGGTCCCAGGAGGTGGGCTCAGGACGCAAACCCTTTGTGGTCATCGCTTCTCGGCCTTTTGGCTAAGATCAAGTGTAGTATCTGTTCTTATCAGTTTAATATCTGATACGTCCTCTATACGAGGATGTCTTATTAAGCAGATTTTTAGCCTTGGGAGACGAAATAGGAGCTTGCTCTGTTCACTCCACGCATCGACCCGGTATTGCAGTATTGCTGGGAACGGTGCACCCTTCAAATGCCTTGTGGACAACAAAACACCAATCCGATGGAGCAGTCTGTCGTTGACTTTGATTCTGTCATCAACGATACAAGTCTCAGTCGCTGTCGGTCTTCAGGACATGTGTCAAACAAAGGGCCTGTGTACCTGTTACTGATGCCCCTCTCTCTATTGGAAGGGACACAGACTGTGCAATGGACACTGTTGCTCTCTTTAAAATGTGGGAACGCCCTCTTTAAAATATGGGCGTGGTAATGGGTGTGGCCTGTTGTTTTGAACACAGCACGTCAACCGAGGCTTACCGTGAGACATTTGACTGGGACGACTACATTACCTGCTGCTCTTGACAAGAGGGCAGTACTTACTTTGGTTTCTCTTCATAACGCACAAGTCTTTCGCCTTTTACTAAAGACTTCCGTGGAGAGGAACACCAATGAGTTGAACCTATTTTTGACAGGCTTTGCCGTTCGCCTGAGCCTTGTGCATTTGTGAAAATAAAATAAAGAGACAGTTTCTAAGACTAAGTTGTATGCTCTGACGTCAGGGTTCTATGCTTTGATCTCACGGTTCTATGCTCTGATCCTGAGGTTCTAAGAAAGAAAGAATGAGATAAATATTGCTCTGATTCTGTGCAGTGATCTCAAGGTTCTATGCTTTGATCCCAAGGTTCTATGCTCAGGTTAACGGTCATTTGGGGGGCGATGACTTCCAGGGCATACTTTGTCATACTTTACCCAGGTTTGAGGTCACGTTCTCTGGGTAAAGGTTGGGGAAATGCCCCTATAAAAGTGCATGGGACTCTGGGTCAGAGTCAGGGGAAGTAACAGGGACACTGGGGCACTGAAGGGTCATTTGGAGGAAGATGACTTCCAGGGCACTCGTGGTCTGACTTTACCCAGGCTTGAGGTCACTTTCTCTGGGTAAAGGTTGGGGAAATGCCCCTATAAAAGTACATGGGACTCTGGGTCAGAGTCAGGGGAAGTAACAGGGACACTGGGGAACTGGAGGGTCATTTGGAGGGAGATGGCTTCCAGGGCACACATTGGCTAACTTTACCCAGGAATAAGGTCACCTTCTCTGGGTAAAAGTTGGGGTCATGTGACCCCCTTGAACCACCTCTGGAGCTCACCCCCCTAACCCGGCTCACCCTCCGACCCCGTGGACCCACACTTAAGCACACCCCCTGAGTTAAAACCCCCTGTGCGCTTGTTTTAAAGTCCTGTGCCCCTGGTTCTCTAGAGTAAAGAAAGTCCGGGACCATGGATACAAAGAAAAGTGCTAGATGTTAGATGTATGCCCTTGGTTAGGTTGATAGGTGAGTGGTTGAGGGATTGGGATTGGGAAAGTCACTCCCGGAATAGTTTATATGCAGAACATACACAATAAACTGAGCGAAAACATCGCTAACTCAAGATGGTTCAGATGAGTCTCTCTCGGGATGCGAACCGCCAACCATTGGAACCGGCGTTTTTTTCTGAAGGTCGCAGAGACTTGAAAGTCAACTCCCCCCAGTACAATGGCCGACGCGATTCCAACGGTACTACCGGCGAGCTAATCGGACCGTGCTAACCCGAGATGGTTCAGATGAGTCTCTCTCGGGCTGCGAACCGCCAACCACTGGCACCGGGTTTAAGCTAATGCCCTGCGCTTAGACCACTAGGCTAGCGGGGAAACGATGGAACCCGGAATCTGGAAATAGGTCTTTTATAAAGGTCATTGGACCCAGGCTACTTGAAACTGGGCTTTTGGATGAGTGGATTATCGTCGGCTTGTTGCGTTTTTTCCGGGAAGGTCGCAGAGACTTGAAACTCGACTCCCCCACTATAATGGCCAATGCGATTCCAATGGTACTATCCGCGAGCTAATAGGACCATGGCAAGGCACTTTTCTGAGAATGAGTCATTTTGCTAATTGAGCTTCTAACACCTTTGTTTGATATTCAAATGAGGTCAGGTGTTGATGGGTGAGTGGTTGAGGTAGGGGGAAAGGGATTGGGAAAGTCGCTCCTGGAATAGTTCATATGCAAGAATATACACATCAACTGAGGCGAAACACTGCTAACTCAAGATGGTTCAAATGAGTCTATCTCAAGGTTCTACGCTCTGATCCTCAGGTTCTGAGAAATAAATCATGAGATCAATCTTGCTCTGACATCAGGGTTCTATGCTTTGATCTCAAGGTTCTATGCTCTGACATCAGGGTTCTATGCTTTGATCCCAAGGTTCTATGCTCTGATCCTCAGGTTTGAAGAGAGAAATAATGAGATACATCAGGCTTCTATGCTTTGATCTCAAGGTGCCATGCTCTGATCCTCAGGTTCTAAAAAAAGAAAGAAAGAGATACATCTTTACTTAACTAGATGCCTGACCATGGAGCCTGACCACGGAGGCCTGGGGCGGGTGTTGCTAAGCAGCTGCCGCTGCTCTGCCTAATTGAAAGAACTGCACCATGACCAGTGAGAACGGTCCCAGGAGGTGGGCTCAGGACGCAAACCCTTTGTGGTCATCGCTTCTCGGCCTTTTGGCTAAGATCAAGTGTAGTATCTGTTCTTATCAGTTTAATATCTGATACGTCCTCTATACGAGGATGTCTTATTAAGCAGATTTTTAGCCTTGGGAGACGAAATAGGAGCTTGCTCTGTTCACTCCACGCATCGACCCGGTATTGCAGTATTGCTGGGAACGGTGCACCCTTCAAATGCCTTGTGGACAACAAAACACCAATCCGATGGAGCAGTCTGTCGTTGACTTTGATTCTGTCATCAACGATACAAGTCTCAGTCGCTGTCGGTCTTCAGGACATGTGTCAAACAAAGGGCCTGTGTACCTGTTACTGATGCCCCTCTCTCTATTGGAAGGGACACAGACTGTGCAATGGACACTGTTGCTCTCTTTAAAATGTGGGAACGCCCTCTTTAAAATATGGGCGTGGTAATGGGTGTGGCCTGTTGTTTTGAACACAGCACGTCAACCGAGGCTTACCGTGAGACATTTGACTGGGACGACTACATTACCTGCTGCTCTTGACAAGAGGGCAGTACTTACTTTGGTTTCTCTTCATAACGCACAAGTCTTTCGCCTTTTACTAAAGACTTCCGTGGAGAGGAACACCAATGAGTTGAACCTATTTTTGACAGGCTTTGCCGTTCGCCTGAGCCTTGTGCATTTGTGAAAATAAAATAAAGAGACAGTTTCTAAGACTAAGTTGTATGCTCTGACGTCAGGGTTCTATGCTTTGATCTCACGGTTCTATGCTCTGATCCTGAGGTTCTAAGAAAGAAAGAATGAGATAAATATTGCTCTGATTCTGTGCAGTGATCTCAAGGTTCTATGCTTTGATCCCAAGGTTCTATGCTCAGGTTAACGGTCATTTGGGGGGCGATGACTTCCAGGGCATACTTTGTCATACTTTACCCAGGTTTGAGGTCACGTTCTCTGGGTAAAGGTTGGGGAAATGCCCCTATAAAAGTGCATGGGACTCTGGGTCAGAGTCAGGGGAAGTAACAGGGACACTGGGGCACTGAAGGGTCATTTGGAGGAAGATGACTTCCAGGGCACTCGTGGTCTGACTTTACCCAGGCTTGAGGTCACTTTCTCTGGGTAAAGGTTGGGGAAATGCCCCTATAAAAGTACATGGGACTCTGGGTCAGAGTCAGGGGAAGTAACAGGGACACTGGGGAACTGGAGGGTCATTTGGAGGGAGATGGCTTCCAGGGCACACATTGGCTAACTTTACCCAGGAATAAGGTCACCTTCTCTGGGTAAAAGTTGGGGTCATGTGACCCCCTTGAACCACCTCTGGAGCTCACCCCCCTAACCCGGCTCACCCTCCGACCCCGTGGACCCACACTTAAGCACACCCCCTGAGTTAAAACCCCCTGTGCGCTTGTTTTAAAGTCCTGTGCCCCTGGTTCTCTAGAGTAAAGAAAGTCCGGGACCATGGATACAAAGAAAAGTGCTAGATGTTAGATGTATGCCCTTGGTTAGGTTGATAGGTGAGTGGTTGAGGGATTGGGATTGGGAAAGTCACTCCCGGAATAGTTTATATGCAGAACATACACAATAAACTGAGCGAAAACATCGCTAACTCAAGATGGTTCAGATGAGTCTCTCTCGGGATGCGAACCGCCAACCATTGGAACCGGCGTTTTTTTCTGAAGGTCGCAGAGACTTGAAAGTCAACTCCCCCCAGTACAATGGCCGACGCGATTCCAACGGTACTACCGGCGAGCTAATCGGACCGTGCTAACCCGAGATGGTTCAGATGAGTCTCTCTCGGGCTGCGAACCGCCAACCACTGGCACCGGGTTTAAGCTAATGCCCTGCGCTTAGACCACTAGGCTAGCGGGGAAACGATGGAACCCGGAATCTGGAAATAGGTCTTTTATAAAGGTCATTGGACCCAGGCTACTTGAAACTGGGCTTTTGGATGAGTGGATTATCGTCGGCTTGTTGCGTTTTTTCCGGGAAGGTCGCAGAGACTTGAAACTCGACTCCCCCACTATAATGGCCAATGCGATTCCAATGGTACTATCCGCGAGCTAATAGGACCATGGCAAGGCACTTTTCTGAGAATGAGTCATTTTGCTAATTGAGCTTCTAACACCTTTGTTTGATATTCAAATGAGGTCAGGTGTTGATGGGTGAGTGGTTGAGGTAGGGGGAAAGGGATTGGGAAAGTCGCTCCTGGAATAGTTCATATGCAAGAATATACACATCAACTGAGGCGAAACACTGCTAACTCAAGATGGTTCAAATGAGTCTATCTCAAGGTTCTACGCTCTGATCCTCAGGTTCTGAGAAATAAATCATGAGATCAATCTTGCTCTGACATCAGGGTTCTATGCTTTGATCTCAAGGTTCTATGCTCTGACATCAGGGTTCTATGCTTTGATCCCAAGGTTCTATGCTCTGATCCTCAGGTTTGAAGAGAGAAATAATGAGATACATCAGGCTTCTATGCTTTGATCTCAAGGTGCCATGCTCTGATCCTCAGGTTCTAAAAAAAGAAAGAAAGAGATACATCTTTACTTAACTAGATGCCTGACCATGGAGCCTGACCACGGAGGCCTGGGGCGGGTGTTGCTAAGCAGCTGCCGCTGCTCTGCCTAATTGAAAGAACTGCACCATGACCAGTGAGAACGGTCCCAGGAGGTGGGCTCAGGACGCAAACCCTTTGTGGTCATCGCTTCTCGGCCTTTTGGCTAAGATCAAGTGTAGTATCTGTTCTTATCAGTTTAATATCTGATACGTCCTCTATACGAGGATGTCTTATTAAGCAGATTTTTAGCCTTGGGAGACGAAATAGGAGCTTGCTCTGTTCACTCCACGCATCGACCCGGTATTGCAGTATTGCTGGGAACGGTGCACCCTTCAAATGCCTTGTGGACAACAAAACACCAATCCGATGGAGCAGTCTGTCGTTGACTTTGATTCTGTCATCAACGATACAAGTCTCAGTCGCTGTCGGTCTTCAGGACATGTGTCAAACAAAGGGCCTGTGTACCTGTTACTGATGCCCCTCTCTCTATTGGAAGGGACACAGACTGTGCAATGGACACTGTTGCTCTCTTTAAAATGTGGGAACGCCCTCTTTAAAATATGGGCGTGGTAATGGGTGTGGCCTGTTGTTTTGAACACAGCACGTCAACCGAGGCTTACCGTGAGACATTTGACTGGGACGACTACATTACCTGCTGCTCTTGACAAGAGGGCAGTACTTACTTTGGTTTCTCTTCATAACGCACAAGTCTTTCGCCTTTTACTAAAGACTTCCGTGGAGAGGAACACCAATGAGTTGAACCTATTTTTGACAGGCTTTGCCGTTCGCCTGAGCCTTGTGCATTTGTGAAAATAAAATAAAGAGACAGTTTCTAAGACTAAGTTGTATGCTCTGACGTCAGGGTTCTATGCTTTGATCTCATGGTTCTATGCTCTGATCCTGAGGTTCTAAGAAAGAAAGAATGAGATAAATATTGCTCTGATTCTGTGCAGTGATCTCAAGGTTCTATGCTTTGATCCCAAGGTTCTATGCTCAGGTTAACGGTCATTTGGGGGGCGATGACTTCCAGGGCATACTTTGTCATACTTTACCCAGGTTTGAGGTCACGTTCTCTGGGTAAAGGTTGGGGAAATGCCCCTATAAAAGTGCATGGGACTCTGGGTCAGAGTCAGGGGAAGTAACAGGGACACTGGGGCACTGAAGGGTCATTTGGAGGAAGATGACTTCCAGGGCACTCGTGGTCTGACTTTACCCAGGCTTGAGGTCACTTTCTCTGGGTAAAGGTTGGGGAAATGCCCCTATAAAAGTACATGGGACTCTGGGTCAGAGTCAGGGGAAGTAACAGGGACACTGGGGAACTGGAGGGTCATTTGGAGGGAGATGGCTTCCAGGGCACACATTGGCTAACTTTACCCAGGAATAAGGTCACCTTCTCTGGGTAAAAGTTGGGGTCATGTGACCCCCTTGAACCACCTCTGGAGCTCACCCCCCTAACCCGGCTCACCCTCCGACCCCGTGGACCCACACTTAAGCACACCCCCTGAGTTAAAACCCCCTGTGCGCTTGTTTTAAAGTCCTGTGCCCCTGGTTCTCTAGAGTAAAGAAAGTCCGGGACCATGGATACAAAGAAAAGTGCTAGATGTTAGATGTATGCCCTTGGTTAGGTTGATAGGTGAGTGGTTGAGGGATTGGGATTGGGAAAGTCACTCCCGGAATAGTTTATATGCAGAACATACACAATAAACTGAGCGAAAACATCGCTAACTCAAGATGGTTCAGATGAGTCTCTCTCGGGATGCGAACCGCCAACCATTGGAACCGGCGTTTTTTTCTGAAGGTCGCAGAGACTTGAAAGTCAACTCCCCCCAGTACAATGGCCGACGCGATTCCAACGGTACTACCGGCGAGCTAATCGGACCGTGCTAACCCGAGCTAGGGAACGCCGTCCACTCTGCATAGCCACGGGGCTGATTTTCTGGGGTTCAGTGAACTGACTTGGTCCTGTGGCCAACAGCCAGGCCGCCACGAGACTGACATAAGTCATGCCCGGTTGAAAGCCACTATTCTGGGGTTCAGTGAACTGACTTGGTCCTGTGGCCAACAGCCAGGCCGCCATGAGACTGACATAAGTCATGCCCGGTTGAAAGCCACTATTCTGGGGTTCAGTGAACTGACTTGGTCCTGTGGCCAACAGCCAGGCCGCCATGAGACTGACATAAGTCATGCCCGGTTGAAAGCTACTATTCTGGGGTTCAGTGAACTGACTTGGTCCTGTGGCCAACAGCCAGGCCGCCATGAGACTGACATAAGTCATGCCCGGTTGAAAGCCACTATTCTGGGGTTCAGTGAACTGACTTGGTCCTGTGGCCAACAGCCAGGCCGCCATGAGACTGACATAAGTCATGCCCGGTTGAAAGCCACTATTCTCGGATTAATACGTTAAATGAGACCCTCTGTGGTCCTCAGTGAGCTCCATGGTGAGTGGGGACCCCCCTGGAGGACCAAGACCTTTAGCCGGACTTAGTAGACCTGGTCTGGGTCTAGCTGAGTGACTAAGACCCCCCTAGAGGACCAAGACCTTTAGCCGGACTTAGTAGACCATGTCTGGGTACCCCAGAGTGACTGAGACCCCCCTAGTGGACCAAGACCTTTAGCCGGACTTAGTAGACCTGGTCTGGGTCTAGCTGAGTGACTAAGACCCCCCTAGAGGACCAAGACCTTTAGCCGGACTTAGTAGACCATGTCTGGGTACCCCAGAGGGACTGAGACCCCCCCATGAGACCAAGGCCAGTACCCAGGCTTGGTGGTCCTGGTCTGGGTACCCCAGAGGGACTGAGACCCCCCCACAAGACCAAGACCAGTACCCAGGCTTTGGTGGTCCTGGTCTGGGTCTGTGTGAGTGACTGAGACCCCCTTCAGGACCAAGGCCAGTACCCAGGCTTGGTGGTCCTTCTCTGGGTCTGTGTGAGTGACTGAGACCCCCTACAGGACCAAGACCAGTACCCAGGCTTTGGTGGTCCTGGTCTGGGTACCTTTGAGTGACTGAGACCCCCCCATGAGACCCAGACCAGTACCCAGACTTGGTGGTCCTTCTCTGGGTCTGTGTGAGTGACTGAGACCCCCTTCAGGACCAAGGCCAGTACCCATGCTTGGTGGTCCTTCTCTGGGTCTGTGTGAGTGACTGAGACCCCCTACAGGATCAAGACCAGTACCCAGGCTTGGTGGTCCTGGTCTGGGTACCCCAGAGGGACTGAGACCCCCCCCATGAGACCAAGACCAGTACCCAGACTTGGTGGTCCTTCTCTGGGTCTGTGTGAGTGACTGAGACCCCCTTCAGGACCAAGGCCAGTACCCAGGCTTTGGTGGTCCTGGTCTGGGTACCCCAGAGTGACTGAGACCCCCCCACAAGACCAAGACCAGTACCCAGGCTTGGTGGTCCTGGTCTGGGTACCCCAGAGGGACTGAGACCCCCCCACAAGACCAAGACCAGTACCCAGGCTTTGGTGGTCCTGGTCTGGGTCTGTGTGAGTGACTGAGACCCCCTACAGGACCAAGACCAGTACCCAGGCTTGGTGGTCCTGGTCTGGGTACCCCAGAGGGACTGAGACCCCCCATGAGACCCAGACCAGTACCCAGACTTAGTAGACCTGGTCTGGGTACCATAGAGGGACTGAGACCCCCCATGAGACCAAGACCAGTACCCAGACTTAGTAGACCTGGTCTGGGTACCATAGAGGGACTGAGACCCCCCATGAGACCAAGACCAGTACCCAGACTTAGTAGACCTGGTCTGGGTACCATACAGGGACTGAGACCCCCCATGAGACCAAGACCAGTACCCAGACTTAGTAGACCTGGTCTGGGTACCATAGAGGGACTGAGACCCCCCCATGAGACCAAGACCAGTACCCAGACTTAGTAGACCTGGTCTGGGTACCATAGAGGGACTGAGACCCCCCCATGAGACCAAGACCAGTACCCAGACTTAGTAGACCTGGTCTGGGTACCATAGAGGGACTGAGACCCCCCATGAGACCCAGACCAGTACCCAGACTTAGTAGACCTGGTCTGGGTACCATAGAGGGACTGAGACCCCCCCATGAGACCAAGACCAGTACCCAGACTTAGTAGACCTGGTCTGGGTACCATAGAGGGACTGAGACCCCCCCATGAGACCAAGACCAGTACCCAGACTTAGTAGACCTGGTCTGGGTACCATACAGGGACTGAGACCCCCCATGAGACCAAGACCAGTACCCAGACTTAGTAGACCTGGTCTGGGTACCATAGAGGGACTGAGACCCCCCATGAGACCAAGACCAGTACCCAGACTTAGTAGACCTGGTCTGGGTACCATAGAGGGACTGAGACCCCCCATGAGACCAAGACCAGTACCCAGACTTAGTAGACCTGGTCTGGGTACCATAGAGGGACTGAGACCCCCCATGAGACCCAGACCAGTACCCAGACTTAGTAGACCTGGTCTGGGTACCATAGAGGGACTGAGACCCCCCATGAGACCCAGACCAGTACCCAGACTTAGTAGACCTGGTCTGGGTACCATAGAGGGACTGAGACCCCCCCATGAGACCAAGACCAGTACCCAGACTTAGTAGACCTGGTCTGGGTACCCCAGAGGGACTGAGACCCCCCATGAGACCAAGACCAGTACCCAGACTTAGTAGACCTGGTCTGGGTACCCCAGAGGGACTGAGACCCCCCCCCATGAGACCAAGACCTTTACCCGGACTTAGTAGACCTGGTCTGGGTACCCCAGAGGGACTGGGACCCCCCCTACATGACCCAGACCTTTACCCGGACTTAGTAGACCTGGTCTGGGTACCCCAGAGGGACCTGGACCCCCTACAGGACCAAGGCCAGCAGCCAGACCTCCTCTCACTCGCTGCTCAGCCCCCACCTTTTTTTTCGCCATATTTCGGAGGAAATCCCCCCTCCCTCAGGAAGAAAAAACTTTAACTTTTTTCAAAATGGAAAAAGTGATGAAAATCAGACAGAGTCCACTATTCTAGAGTACCAGGGCTCCGAGATAGTTAGAGAACCAGGGGTCCGAGATCTAGATAACCAGGGGCACGAGAGTTAGAGAACCAGGGGCGCCAGAGTTCTAGAGAACCAGGGGCACGAGAGTTAGAGAACCAGGGGCGCGAGAGTTAGAGAACCAGGGGCGCGAGAGTCCTAGAGCACCAGGGGCGCGAGAATCGGAGTTAGAGAACCAGGGGCGCGAGATTCGGAGCACCAGGGGCACGAGAATCGGAGTTAGAGAACCAGGGGCGCGAGATTCAGAGTACCAGGGGCACGAAACGGAGTGTAAGATAACAGACCGAAGATTACCTTTTTCATTATTTTACATTGACACACTTTGGTACGGTGCGACAAAATTACCTCTCGCACGTTTTGAGAAACCCAGTTTTCAGAAAAAGGCTTACCATGAGCTTTACACAGGAATTGATGCCCACGATGAGTGAAGGCAGGTCGGATGGTCTGGGCGGCCATAGAGGGTCCATGTCCTGGATAAAAAACACTTTGGTGAAAAATAAAAGGCGTTTGTGGAGGTACGCCTGTACATGCACGGATCCTTCTGGGATTTTGCAGAGCTTTTCTGGGCATGGAGGGCGGCCGCGCGCGGTGTGTGGCGGGACCCGCGGAGCTTTTTTTGACAGTTTTGGCACTTTTTGGAGCACGCAGCGGGCGTCCCGCGGAGCGAGGTGCGTTTTCTCTGATCATTTTTGGGACACAATCTGACCCACAGGCCCCCTCCGGACGGTCCCACGGATGAATAAAAAGCACTTTTGGAAAAAGAACCGAGTAATTTTGACGTCTTTTTGGAGAAGAGTAACTTCTCGCTGCGGTGAGGTGCATTGCAAGTGAGCTAGGTCGGGCATGAACTGGACCCGCAGACCCCCTCCGGACCGCCCCCCCGATGAATAAAAACCAGTTTGCCCGAAAAAGAGTCTTCATTTTCAGCCGTTTTGGCACTTTTTGGAGCACGCAGCGAGCGTCCTGCGGAGCGAGGTGCGTTTCCTCTGATCATTTTTGGGACACAATCTGACCCACAGGCCCCCTCCGGACGGTCCCACGGATGAATAAAAAGCACTTTTGGAAAAAGAACCGAGTCATTTTGACGTCTTTTTGGAGAAGAGTAACTTCTCGCTGCGGTGAGGTGCATTGCAAGTGAGCTAGGTCGGGCATGAACTGGACCCGCAGACCCCCTCCGGACCGCCCCCCCGATGAATAAAAACCAGTTTGCCCGAAAAAGAGTCTTCATTTTCAGCCGTTTTGGCACTTTTTGGAGCACGCAGCGAGCGTCCTGCGGAGCGAGGTGCGTTTCCTCTGATCATTTTTGGGACACAATCTGACCCACAGGCCCCCTCCGGACGGTCCCACGGATGAATAAAAAGCACTTTTGGAAAAAGAACCGAGTCATTTTGACGTCTTTTTGGAGAAGAGTAACTTCTCGCTGCGGTGAGGTGCATTGCAAGTGAGCTAGGTCGGGCATGAACTGGACCCGCAGACCCCCTCCGGACCGCCCCCCCGATGAATAACAACCAGTTTGCCCGAAAAAGAGTCTTCATTTTCAGCCGTTTTGGCACTTTTTGGAGCACGCAGCGAGCGTCCTGCGGAGCGAGGTGCGTTTCCTCTGATCATTTTTGGGACACAATCTGACCCACAGGCCCCCTCCGGACGGTCCCACGGATGAATAAAAAGCACTTTTGGAAAAAGAACCGAGTCATTTTGACGTCTTTTTGGAGAAGAGTAACTTCTCGCTGCGGTGAGGTGCATTGCAAGTGAGCTAGGTCGGGCATGAACTGGACCCGCAGACCCCCTCCGGACCGCCCCCCCCGATGAATAAAAACCAGTTTGCCCGAAAAAGAGTCTTCATTTTCAGCCGTTTTGGCACTTTTTGGAGCACGCAGCGAGCGTCCTGCGGAGCGAGGTGCGTTTCCTCTGATCATTTTTGGGACACAATCTGACCCACAGGCCCCCTCCGGACGGTCCCACGGATGAATAAAAAGCACTTTTGGAAAAAGAACCGAGTCATTTTGACGTCTTTTTGGAGAAGAGTAACTTCTCGCTGCGGTGAGGTGCATTGCAAGTGAGCTAGGTCGGGCATGAACTGGACCCGCAGACCCCCTCCGGACCGCCCCCCCCGATGAATAAAAACCAGTTTGCCCGAAAAAGAGTCTTCATTTTCAGCCGTTTTGGCACTTTTTGGAGCACGCAGCGAGCGTCCTGCGGAGCGAGGTGCGTTTCCTCTGATCATTTTTGGGACACAATCTGACCCACAGGCCCCCTCCGGACGGTCCCACGGATGAATAAAAAGCACTTTTGGAAAAAGAACCGAGTCATTTTGACGTCTTTTTGGAGAAGAGTAACTTCTCGCTGCGGTGAGGTGCATTGCAAGTGAGCTAGGTCGGGCATGAACTGGACCCGCAGACCCCCTCCGGACCGCCCCCCCCGATGAATAACAACCAGTTTGCCCGAAAAAGAGTCTTCATTTTCAGCCGTTTTGGCACTTTTTGGAGCACGCAGCGAGCGTCCTGCGGAGCGAGGTGCGTTTCCTCTGATCATTTTTGGGACACAATCTGACCCACAGGCCCCCTCCGGACGGTCCCACGGATGAATAAAAAGCACTTTTGGAAAAAGAACCGAGTCATTTTGACGTCTTTTTGGAGAAGAGTAACTTCTCGCTGCGGTGAGGTGCATTGCAAGTGAGCTAGGTCGGGCATGAACTGGACCCGCAGACCCCCTCCGGACCGCCCCCCCGATGAATAAAAACCAGTTTGCCCGAAAAAGAGTCTTCATTTTCAGCCGTTTTGGCACTTTTTGGAGCACGCAGCGAGCGTCCTGCGGAGCGAGGTGCGTTTCCTCTGATCATTTTTGGGACACAATCTGACCCACAGGCCCCCTCCGGACGGTCCCACGGATGAATAAAAAGCACTTTTGGAAAAAGAACCGAGTCATTTTGACGTCTTTTTGGAGAAGAGTAACTTCTCGCTGCGGTGAGGTGCATTGCAAGTGAGCTAGGTCGGGCATGAACTGGACCCGCAGACCCCCTCCGGACCGCCCCCCCGATGAATAAAAACCAGTTTGCCCGAAAAAGAGTCTTCATTTTCAGCCGTTTTGGCACTTTTTGGAGCACGCAGCGAGCGTCCTGCGGAGCGAGGTGCGTTTCCTCTGATCATTTTTGGGACACAATCTGACCCACAGGCCCCCTCCGGACGGTCCCACGGATGAATAAAAAGCACTTTTGGAAAAAGAACCGAGTCATTTTGACGTCTTTTTGGAGAAGAGTAACTTCTCGCTGCGGTGAGGTGCATTGCAAGTGAGCTAGGTCGGGCATGAACTGGACCCGCAGACCCCCTCCGGACCGCCCCCCCGATGAATAAAAACCAGTTTGCCCGAAAAAGAGTCTTCATTTTCAGCCGTTTTGGCACTTTTTGGAGCACGCAGCGAGCGTCCTGCGGAGCGAGGTGCGTTTCCTCTGATCATTTTTGGGACACAATCTGACCCACAGGCCCCCTCCGGACGGTCCCACGGATGAATAAAAAGCACTTTTGGAAAAAGAACCGAGTCATTTTGACGTCTTTTTGGAGAAGAGTAACTTCTCGCTGTGGTGAGGTGCATTGCAAGTGAGCTAGGTCGGGCATGAACTGGACCCGCAGACCCCCTCCGGACCGCCCCCCCGATGAATAAAAAACCAGTTTGCCCGAAAAAGAGTCTTTATTTTCAGCCGTTTTTGGCACTTTTGCTCATGGCAGCGGAGGCTCCGCTCCGAGTGAGCTACACTTTGACGAAAAAAGAGAGGGACACACCTGTTTGTCCGTGCAGACCGATTGGCATACGTGACCCGCCATCGGAGGGCCCCCGCCGGCCGGCCTCGTGCCGGTGTTCTGGTGGGCGGTTCCTCCGGACCGCGGGTTCGCCTCTAGGCCCGGGAGGAGCAATGGCCCATTGAAGCGAGACCGAGACGACCCGTCTGACCCAGCAGTCCTGCCACGGAGCTCGCCGCCCTGTCGCAGTCTCCCATTCCAGCGGGAGACAGGCGCAGTGTCGCAGCGTGCCTCCGCTGAACAGGTTTCTCAAACCCTTCCTCGTCGAGCGAAAGCCGATGGCCCCCATGCGCTTCGCTCCGCTCCGTGCCTCCCCCGCCCGGGACTCGGAGGGAGCTGGCCACCCCCCAGCCACACTGGGCCGACGGCGGGCGTCCGCCTCGGCCGGTGACGAAGGGCTACCTGGTTGATCCTGTCAGTAGCATATGCTTGTCTCAAAGATTAAGCCATGCAAGTCTAAGTACACACGGCCGGTACAGTGAAACTGAGAATGGCTCATTAAATCAGTTATGGTTCCTTTGATCGCTCTAACGTTACTTGGATAACTGTGGCAATTCTAGAGCTAATACATGCAAACGAGCGCTGACCTCCGGGGATGCGTGCATTTATCAGATCCAAAACCCATGCGTGGTTGCCCTCCGGGGCGCCACGGCAGCTTTGGTGACTCTGGATAACCTCGAGCCGATCGCTGGCCCCCGTGGCGGCGACGTCTCATTCGAATGTCTGCCCTATCAACTTTCGATGGTACTTTCTGTGCCTACCATGGTGACCACGGGTAACGGGGAATCAGGGTTCGATTCCCGGAGAGGGAGCCTGAGAAACGGCCAGACATCCAAGGAAGGCAGCAGCACGCAAGTTACCCACTGAGGTAGTGACGAAAAATAACAATACGAAGCGTTTACTTTGAAAAAAGTCATATGCTTGTCGGAACGATCTCAGCCCGCGTGGGCTCGAGGAATCACGGTTCGATTCCCGGAGAGGGAGCCTGAGAAACGGCCAGACATCCAAGGAAGGCAGCAGCACGCAAGTTACCCACTGAGGTAGTGACGAAAAATAACAATACGAAGCGTTTACTTTGAAAAAAGTCATATGCTTGTCGGAACGATCTCAGCCCGCGTGGGCTCGAGGAATCACGGTTCGATTCCCGGAGAGGGAGCCTGAGAAACGGCCAGACATCCAAGGAAGGCAGCAGCACGCAAGTTACCCACTGAGGTAGTGACGAAAAATAACAATACGAAGCGTTTACTTTGAAAAAAGTCATATGCTTGTCGGAACGATCTCAGCCCGCGTGGGCTCGAGGAATCACGGTTCGATTCCCGGAGAGGGAGCCTGAGAAACGGCCAGACATCCAAGGAAGGCAGCAGCACGCAAGTTACCCACTGAGGTAGTGACGAAAAATAACAATATGAAGCGTTTACTTTGAAAAAATCATATGCTTGTCGGAAAGATCTCAGCCCGCGTGGGCTCGAGGAATCAGGGTTCGATTCCGGAGTCAAACCCAGCCGGGTTAGCGTCACTGGGCCGACGGCGGGCGTCCACCTCGGCCGGTGACCCAATAACCCATTTCTAGAGGACCAGGGGTACGGGGGGTACTTCATCCAGCAGCAGAGGTGCGTTGGGGACGGAGGTGATCCGTCTTAGAGTCTCTCAGGTCGGCCTCTCACAGTGAGAGGTCGGTCTCTCTTCAAACATAACTTCATCCAGCAGCAGAGGTGCGTTGGGGACGGAGGTGATCCGTCTTAGAGTCTCTCAGGTCGGCCTCTCACAGTGAGAGGTCGGCCAAAAACAACTTAGTTGTACTTAGAAAAAAAAAAAAACTTGGAAAATAAATGAAATATTTTTTTGGAAAAATTAATAAAAATTATTTAGATAACCAGGGGCGCGAAAAAAAAACTTATAAAAAAATTCTTAATATTGTCTAGAGTACCAGGGGCACGAGAAAACACTTAGAAAAAAATCGCTACATATTATTTTTATTTAGATAACCAGGGGTGCGAGAAAACACTTAGAAAAAAAACCATGAAAATGTTAGTCAGATAACCAGGGGCACGAGATAGTTCTAGATAACCAGGGGCACGAGATAGTTCTAGATAACCAGGGGCACGAAACTCCAGGGCGGCGGAACTTGGGTTTTAACCCAGGGGTGGGGGCTTAAGAGTGGGTCCACGGGGTCGGAGGGTGAGCCGGGTCACTGGGGGAGCTCCGGAGGTAGGGTCTGGTCCAAGGGGGGGTCACTTAGCATCCAGGCTATGCCGGGTTTGAGTGCTCCAAAGTGGGGTGTGGTGAGTGCAGTGTGTGCCTGGGACTCAGAGCAGGGACTCTGAGTGAGTGTTTCCCCACAGAATGGTGATGTCCTCCAGGTGAGAAAGTGCCCTCCCTCCCTCCCTCCAGAGTCAGCTCTGGTGGGAGGGAGGGAGGGCTTTTTTTTTGTTCTCTGCCCCGGAAAAGATGCAGGTGATCGGCTGTGTGT
>JBAMJR010000676.1:15000-61282 GCA_038501785.1 Myoxocephalus aenaeus | reverse complement strand
AGAGGAGGAGGAGGAGGAGGAGGAGAGGAGGAGGAGGAGAGAGGAGGAGGAGGAGGAGGAGGAGGAGGAGGAGGAGGAGGAGGAGGAGGAGAGGAGGAGGAGGAGGAGGAGGAGGAGGAGGAGGAGGAGGAGGAGGAGGAGAGAGGAGGAGGAGGAGGAGGAGGAGGAGAGAACAGGAGGAGGAGGAGGAGGAGAGAGAGAGGAGGAGGAGGAGGAGGAGGAGAGAGGAGGAGGAGGAGGAGGAGGAGGAGGAGGCCCCCGCAGCGGGGTCTCCGTGCCTCGAGGCCCCTGGTTGGCCCTCCTGCTCCCTTCGCTGCTGCAGCTCAGACAACAAGCTAATCCTCACACAGAGGAGCTAATAGAGGATTAACCACAAGTACACCTCCCTGCTGCTGCTGCTCCTCCTCCTCCTCCTCCTCCTCTTCCTCCTCCTCCTCCTCCTCCTCCTCCTCCTCCTCCTCATGTCTTCATGTTTCTCCGCCCTCCCCAGATTTCTGTTGTCGTTTCCTTGCTCCTCCTGACTTCTCCTCCTCCTTATTTACTGTTTTTTTATGCAATCTATTCTCTCTTTCTCCTCCTCCTCATTCACGACTCCTCTCTTCTTCGGCTCCCTCACTTCCTCCTCACCTTCTTCCCTCCTCTCCTCTGTCCTCCTTTCCTTTTCTTTTTATTACTCAACCTCAAACGCTGCAAATATTCTGTTTCCACCTCCCTTTTCCCATGTTTCTCCTGACCTTCCTCCCTCCTCTCCCTTCTCCCTTCTCCCTCCTCTTCCTCTCCCTCCCTCCCTCCTCTTCCTCTCCCTCCCTCCTCTTCCTCCTCTCTTATCTCAGCTTCTCCTTCCATCTTTTTCTCCCTCCAGGTGACCGTTGAGTTGATACAAGGGCTGTAAGTCAGCAGGCTGGAAAGGGCTTTAGTGTGTGTGTGTGTGTGTGTGTGTGTGTGTGTGTGTGTGTGTGTGTGTGTGTGTGTGTGTGTGTGTGTGTGTGTGTGTGTGTGTGTGTGAGTGTAGGGGAGTGGATTATCCAGGTTCCAGGACTCGGCGCTCGCCGGCAGCCGAGCGGAAAGCTTTAATGAGAAGTCGCTGTTTACTGGACAGAGTGGGACACACACACACACACACACACACACTTATATAGACTCACAAAGACCAAATGACACACAACAATATGTACAAACACAAACACACACACTAGGACACACTCCAACTCGTAAAGACACACACACACACACACACTAACCAGTGCAGTAATGGGATTTGGAAGGTTTTCTCTATAAACCAGTCTGTCCTCTGTCTCCTCATTAAGGGTCCAGACCTGAACACACACACACACACACACACACACACACACACACACACACACACACACACACACACACACACACACACACACACACTGCTGGCTCTACAGTGCTGCAGACTTCTGGGCTCACTAATTATTTGGAAGCTCTGTATCTTTGTGTGTGTGTGTGTGTGTGTGTGTGTGTGTGTGTGTGTGTGTGTGTGTGTGTGTGTGTGTGTGTGTGTGTGTGTGTTGGCGTGCTGCTAACAGTAACAGGCTGCTGTTCTCGTGCATGAGGGCAGCAGAAGAACACAATCGGTCCAGAAGCATCTCCAGGAATGTTCCCCCTCCGATGTGGTGAGACTGGACCTGAACTCATCCTGTTGGTTCCACTTTCACTCCATGGGTTCGCGTCTCGTTTTGGTCGTCGAACAGAAACGCGTCAAACGTGATTTTATTATCCTAATGAGATAATGACTCAGAGGACAGACGTCACCCTGAGAGAGAGCGCCGAGTGGTTTTATGTTCCATCTCATTACGTTTCTGTTTCTCTGGTCCTGGACCTGGTCCTGGTCCTGGTCCTGGTCCTGGTCCTGGACCTGGACCTGGACCTGGTCCTGGTCCTGGACCTGGTCCTGGACCTGGACCTGGTCCTGGTCCTGGTCCTGTTCAAAGCTACTAGAAGAAGACGTCTTTAAAGCAACAAGAAACCTTAACTCTGGCGCCTCCTGTGGACAAAAGCGGTAATGTCTCTGAGCTCCAGACCCTTCAGAAAACCTCTCACTCTACAGCAGCGGGTCTGAGCCTGCTGCTGGTCCTGGTCCTGGTCCTGGTCCTGGTCCTGGTCCTGGTTCTGGTCCTGGTCCTGGTCCTGGTCAGCATCATGGAGTTACGGGTTGTATAGACCAGTGTTTTTCAACCTTTTTGAGCCGCGGCACATTTTCTACAATAAAAAAATCCCGCGCAAACCAACAACCAAAAAAGTAACAAAATGTCACATTGTAGCATAATACAGCATATATGGTAGCTTATTATTATTACTGTAACATTGTAGCTTAATACAGCATGTATGATAGGTTATTATTATTATTATTATTATTATTATTATTATTATTATTATTATTATTATTATTATTATTGTCACATTGTAGCATAATACAGCATTTATGGTAGCTTATTATTATTATTAATGTAACATTGTAGCTTAATACAGCATGTATGATAGGTTATTATTATTATTATTATTATTATTATTATTGTCACATTGTAGCATAATACAGCATTTATGGTAGCTTATTATTATTATTAATGTAACATTGTAGCTTAATACAGCATGTATGATAGGTTATTATTATTATTATTATTATTATTATTATTGTCACATTGTAGCTTAATACAGCATGTATGATAGGTTATTATTATTATTATTATTATTATTATTATTATTATTATTATTATTATTATTATTGTCACATTGTAGCATAATACAGCATGTATTCCGCAGGTAAGTATTGCGCTACCTGCTGGCATAGAAGAGTATTTATTACTAGACCAGCCACTATATTGCAGCTCAGACGCTCAACAATGGAAATGTATTTGCAGCAACTAATATAATATTCTTTTGGACCGATTAAGTGAAATTGGACATCCTCCCCACGGCACAGCTGACCATCTCTCAGGCACAACATCACTGGTATGGAGGAGCGGATGAGACACATACTGGCTGGCGGGTTCGAAGCCAAATGGAGAAAAATAAATCTAATTCTTGGTTTAGTTTTGTCCAATAAACTCCTTCATGAGAGAAGATGAAGAAGCACTTCCTGCAGAGGAAGACGAGTCTCTGCGGAGGAGGAAGAGCTCCCCCTCTCGCCTCAGTGCTCTCTGGGCGGCCATGTCTCTTCGTGTGGTCCATTCCCTCCAGCCGGCCGGCGCTCAGCGAGCCCGATGGGCTTAATAAACCCTGAGTGCTGCTTTCAGGCTCGCTGGGTGAGAACAGCCGAGTCAGCGCTCTGCTAGAAACACTATTTCATGGCGTTTTGTGTTGGATTCATATTTTAGGGGAGCGTGTTGTATTTCACAGATACATAAAATGTTTCTGTATCAGCGCCGAATAATCCAAGAGGTGTTTTTGTTGACTTTTCTTCTTCTTCAGGGATCAAACCGTCGGTTTTCCTTCAGGATCAGAGACATGTGCTCCTGTGGGCCGGCTTTGTGTCTTTATTTTAAAGTCAGCTTTGAATTGAAAAAGGAAAAACATTGGAGACGAGATTTTTCTGGGAATTAAATGAAGGACGGTACATTGACCTCCATTGACTTCCATTGACCTCCATTGATCTCCATTGACTTCCATTGACCTCCATTGACTTCCATTGACCTCCATTGATCTCCATTGACCTCCATTGACTTCCATTGACCCTCCATTGACTTCCATTGACCTCCATTGATCTCCATTGACTTCCATTGATCTCCATTGACCTCCATTGACCGTCCTCGTTGGTGAGTTCCATCACGAGGACGTCGTGTCCTCAGATTCTTTCATTTGAAGTCCAGAAAAGACAAATGCAGAAACAGAAACGTACTAATCTGAATAAACAGAACATATACATTGAATTACCTCGGGACTAATTACCGCTGATGGAAAGTCCTTCAGGTGGAGATCAAAGATGTGGCTAATAATAATTATAATAATTATAATAATCATAACATGTGTGAAGTTACAGTGAAACGATGAAGATGATGATGATGATGATGATGATGAAGATGATGATGATGATGATGATGATGATGATGATGATGATGATGATGAAGAGTCTGAAATCAAGATGAACTGATAATTATGGAGGAAACATGGGCTTTGTTGTGTTGTATTTTGCAAATAAGTTGATTAGTTTCCTGTTGACAGATCTCAGTTATTAACTTTTAACTGATTTAATGGACAAAAAGACTCAAGTTTATGAAGTCATGAAGCTGAAACATTATTTGACTATTTATTAAATGTGTATATTCACTGAGTGAAGGTCCTCAAAACTACTCAGTTAGGTTTAAACAACTAAACTACTAGTTAGATTTAAACAACTAATCTACTAGTTAGGTTTAAACAACTAAACTACTAGTTAGGTTTAACAACTAAACTACTAGTTAGGTTTAAACAACTAAACTACTAGTTAGGTTTAATAACTAAACTACTAGTTAGGTTTAGACAACTAAACTACTAGTTAGGTTTAAAACAACTAAACTACTAGTTAGGTTTAAATAACTAAACTACTAGTTAGGTTTAGACAACTAAACTACTCAGTTAGGTTTAGACAACTAAACTACTAGTTAGGTTTAAACAACTAAACTACTAGTTAGGTTTAAATAACTAAACTACTAGTTAGGTTTAGACAACTAAACTACTCAGTTAGGTTTAGACAACTAAACTACTAGTTAGGTTTAAATAACTAAACTACTAGTTAGGTTTAGACAACTAAACTACTCAGTTAGGTTTAGACAACTAAACTACTAGTTAGGTTTAACAACTAAACTACTATTTAGGTTTAGACAACTAAACTACTAGTTAGGTTTAACAACTAAACTACTAGTTAGGTTTAATAACTAAACTACTAGTTAGGTTTAGACAACTAAACTACTCAGTTAGTTTAAACAACTAAACTACTAGTTAGGTTTAGACAACTAAACTACTATTTAGGTTTAAACAACTAAACTACTAGTTAGATTTAAACAACTAATCTACTAGTTAGGTTTAAACAACTAAACTACTAGTTAGGTTTAAACAACTAAACTACTAGTTAGGTTTAAACAACTAATCTACTAGTTAGGTTTAAACAACTAAACTACTAGTTAGGTTTAGACAACTAAACTACTAGTTAGGTTTAAACAACTAAACTACTAGTTGGGTTTAGATAACTAAACTACTCAGTTAGGTTTAGACAACTAAACTACTAGTTAGGTTTAAACAACTAAACTACTAGTTGGGTTTAGATAACTAAACTACTAGTTATGTTTAGACAACTTTAAATACTCGTTGGGGCGGCTGTAGCTCAGGGGGTGAGGGGTCCTCCTGTAACCACCAGTTCAATCCCCATCCCCCATAGCTCACATGTCCCTGAGACACTGAACCCCTCAGGCAGAACACTGCTCCCTAACCAAGGATGCTCACATGAGAAGAACTTCCCCAAGGGGATTAATGAAGGATCATTTCTTCTTCTTAAATACTTATTAAAATACTCCTCTCTTAAATACTCCTCTTTGAAATACTCCTTTAAATGCTCCTGTAAATGCTCCTTTAAATACTCCTCTAAATACTCTTTAAATATCCCTGTAAATACTGCTTTAATACTCCTGTAAATACTGCTTTAATACTCCTGTAAATACTGCTTTAATACTCCTGTAAATACTGCTTTAATACTGCTTAAATACTCCTTTAAATACTCTTTAAATACTCCTGTAAATACTGCTTTAATACTGCTTTAATACTCCTTTAAATACTCCTGTAAATACTGCTTTAATACTGCTTTAATACTCCTTTAAATACTCCTGTAAATACTGCTTTAATACTGCTTTAATACTCCTTTAAATACTCCTGTAAATACTGCTTTAATACTGCTTTAATACTCCTTTAAATACTCCTGTAAATACTGCTTTAATACTGCTTTAATACTCCTGTAAATACTGCTTTAATACTGCTTTAATACTCTTTAAATACTCCTGTAAATACTGCTTTAATACTCCTGTAAATACTGCTTTAATACTCCTCCTTGCCTCATGGACTCTGCTGAAGTCATGAAGTCACAGCTGCTGTCACACGGTTCATCACACTGTTTGTGTTTGTGTTTTCTGCATCGACGAGTTGCTGCTGGTCGCGCGCACACACACACACACACACACACACACACACACACACACACACACACACACACACACACACTGTGTGTATTGTGTGTGTGTGTGGGAAGATGGACGACTGCTTCTCCACAAACAAACTCACCCTTTACCTGCTTCTGCATGTAGAGACATGATCGTGAACACGATCATGATCATGAACGTGATCATGAACGTGATCGTGAACATGGACATGAGTGTGTCGTGTCCCCTCCTCCCCCTCCTCCCCCTTTCTCCCCCCCCCCCCCCCCCCCCATGTCCAGAGAGTTGGATGGTGATTAGCGTTGGGATTCTGGGACTCTGGCCTCAGTTTTCATTAACAGCCATAAACACAGTTCTGCTGCACCACTGAGACGACCGCGGGCTCAGTGTGTGTGTGTGTGTGTGTGTGTGTGTGTGTGTGTGTGTGTGTGTGTCTACATCTGGGCGAGTTTTGTCGGTGCTTTGATGACAAGAGTGGAGAGAGAGAGAGAGAGAGAGAGAGAGAGAGAGAGAGAGAGAGAGAGAGAGAGAGGTGTTGTTTATCATGGCAGTAATTAAGCCCGCAGTTCGGCTTTAATTAAAATATAACAGCAGCACTAAGTATGGACTGGTTCTCTCTTTCACACACACACACACACACACACACACACACACACACACACACACACACACACACACACACACACACACACACACACAAGACATCTTTAGCTCTCTATTTACCACTAAAGATATGGTAAAAAAGACCAGAATTTGAAACTCTACCAGAACAACCAGAGAGCAGAGTTCAGCACACACACACACACACACACACACACACACACACACACACACACACACACACACACACACACACACACACACACACACATTTGAATATATTCAGAGACTCGTGACTCGTCTTTGAAACCTGAACTCATCCTGAGTGTTCGTCTCCGCTGCCTCTGATTGGCTCATTGTTCATTCCATACCCTGATTGGTCGGTTCGCTTCCTCATTACAGCCGTGTGTCTCGTGTGTGTGTGTGTGTGTGTGTCTCGTGTGTGTGCGTGTGTGTCTCGTGTGTGTGCGTGTGTGTGTGTGTGTGTGTGTGTGTGTGTGTGTGTGTGTGTAGCGATGATTGATCACGGACAGAATAAATCTCAGTAGACGTCATCTTTTTTAAACATTACTTGGGCTTTTGAACACATGGAGCAATGCATCATGGGAGGTTTGAGTTCACCTGCGTCATGGTCACAGCTCTGAAACAGCCGACCAATCACAGAGGAGTACATCCACTAATGAGACGGACATCATGACC
This sequence comes from Myoxocephalus aenaeus, assembly GCA_038501785.1. Taxonomy (NCBI): domain Eukaryota; kingdom Metazoa; phylum Chordata; class Actinopteri; order Perciformes; family Cottidae; genus Myoxocephalus; species Myoxocephalus aenaeus. The sequence goes on along the minus strand of JBAMJR010000676.1, from coordinate 53,837 downwards.
ATCTGTTTGATTTGCTGGTCATGAGTCTATGAGACACACACATTGTCCTTGGCCTCTCATCAACCAGCAGGTCCTTTCAAAATAAAGTTCATTTTTCATGTTTTTAACATAATTCAATAATAAACACGAACATAATCCATAAGTATGAGCGAGATGTAAAAATAACAAATTTGTACCGTTAGCATCATGCTACCCACGATTAGCACACCTTTCTAGATAGAGTACGAACCGACTGAGTGCACCGATGCTTTCAAATAGACGGTGGGGAAAACATCCACCGATTCTCAGACATTTTCATCATTCATTCCTTTTTTTTGCCTGCTTAAAATCTGAAATATTTCATACTTTTTGCTGAAAACATGTCCCATGCTGTATAGCCTCACATTCTGCTCTGACCGGGTGTTGTGGTGTGAGGTGCATTCAAGGTCCAGGAAGAAAGTTAGGGCATTTCTTGTGGGATCAGATCTTCAAAGAATTTCGCAAAATGTCAGTCTCATTTGTTTGTCTCTGTTTTTGACTCGATTCCGACGGTGTCTGGCAGAGATATGATGCATTTTGTGATAAGTTATGATCCACAAGGAAAAGATAGTTTTTAATTCATTTTTTTAACCACATACACACACTCTCACAAGGGTTACTAGGATCTAGAGGATCTAGACCTGCTTTAAAAAAGGGCTTGGTTTTTAAAAAGTTGACAGTTTTTAAAGAGATAATCTACACGATGCATTTCCAGGTGTCCCTGAAGGCCACACGGTGAGATGAGTGCTGGTAGTAAATGTGTATGTAATGTTTTAAAGACTTAAAAGTGACCAGTTTGACTTTCTGCTCATCCTGAGTGAAAGCTTCTGGTTTGATTGTTGGGATGTTTCTTAATATGCACAGAAAATCATGTCGGGCTGCAAAGCGACGCGTTCTGCACGGACGCACGACCCGCCTGCAGGCGGAGGGTCTGTTGGGCTTTTGATCGGCCGACGAAAGATTCCTGACGATCCGTCTGGATCCAACAGCTGGAGACGTTTACAGCAGCTCACACACACACACACACACACACACACACACACACACACACACACACACACACACACACACACACAGCTCTGCAGCCTCATGGTTTGTATTTGTGTAGAAACAGAAGCATCCTCTTCAGTCACGTGACCTCTCGGTCTCTTTATGAAGACATAAAGACACCGAGAGGTCACGTGACGTGGGCGGTCACGTGACGTGGGCGGTCACGTGACCTCTTCACACGCGAGGCAACGGACAGACACGACAACAAGTAAAAAAGTAAAAACTAAACCGGCATCTTGTATGATATCAGCACTTGTTTATTGTAATAAAAACCTCTGAATACAAAGTACATTCACAGGTGCAGCCGCTGAGACTCCTACAGCAAACCAGTGATGACTACAAATACTCACACACCATTGCACAACTTTATATCCCATAAACATACTGTTATAGTTCAGAATACACACACTGCTGCAGTGACACACACTTAGGCCAGGCTTTAGATTACTCATCTGCCACTAAGCCGCCGTACTAACCGACCGGCCGAGTCCTACGCGGGTTTATTTACTGGGAGACAAGGAGGTGGAGACCCGACTGACGGCCTCAGTCCTCGGAGGTTTGATTGACAGGTGGATAGAGGGTTTGATTGACAGGTGGATATAGAGTTGAACTGACTGGAGGACGAGTTAACGGGAAGGGAAGTAAACTATTTGGTGTCCAACGATTTGTGTTTGAGGGAAGCAGAGCAGGAAGAGAGGCGGGAAAGATGGAGGAGGGTTTAAATACGCAGCAGCTAGCCGAGTCGCTAGCTAGCCAGCTAGCTGGTTGGAGCTGTAATCAATAACGTAAGGTTATTTATACCTGGAACGGTTTGAGCCGCGCAGCACGCAGACTGGAAGTAAAGGGAAACTGCTAGCATCAGAGCTTAGCTTCTGCGCTAGCTTTAGTTAGGCTAGCAGCGCAATACTTGATAATGAATTATTAATTGTGTTTTAATGATTTGTGTGAAGTCACGAACAGGAAACTAAAATCACTAAAATACCAAACGTGAGCGATGCTGGATGGGTGGGAAGTGTTTGGGAATTCTTCGGTCGAGGCAATAAAAACAAAAACGCGAAAAAATATTGTGATTATTACACATGTTTGAGTGTGAAAATAAACTCAGAAGATATTATTTAAACCGCTGCAAACAAATCTTTGGCATTTCTGACATTTCTTTGATGAGCTTGTCAGCGTCGACTCTTATTCTGAAGAAGCTACGCTAACGGTTTGCACCTGCTTCCAGTCTTTGTGCTAAGCTAACCGTTTGCCCTGCTTTCAAGTCTTTGTGCTAAGCTAAGCTAACAGTTTGCCCCTTCTTCCAAGTCTTTGTGCTAAGCTATGCTAACAGTTTGCCCCTGCTTCCAAGTCTTTGTGCTAAGCTATGCTAACAGTTTGCCCCTGCTTCCAGTTTGTGTGCTAAGCTATGCTAAACACTTGAGGAGAAACTGAATCAACATTCCTGTTAGACCAACAAGAGCTGCCAGATGTGTTGATAAAGTCGACGGCACGGTTCCTAGCAGAGTTCCTATTGGCCGCTGAGAGGAGGCGGGGTCAGCTGATTGTCTGGCGTTCACCCTGACCTCCGAACCCTGACTGTCACATGACTACAGGCACCAGGGCTACCAAAAGGATTCAAAACCCCCAAAACGAAAAGTCTGAAAAGAGATCGAATCGCCCGTAAAAATGTGACACCGAAGAAAACAAAGTGAAATCACAGTTTCTGCACACAAAAAAGAGCTGGTAAAAAAAAAAAAAGAGCCGATAATCCAGTGCGACCGTGAGGAGTGGGCGTCGGCTTCGGGTAAATCCACACAAAAAAGCGCAGCGTCGACAAAAAAAAAAAAAGTACAAATCCACCTCAAGAATGTTCTACAAAGGACGAGGAGGAGAAAGAACCAATCACCTCCTGCTCCACATTTCACTCCAACAAAAAAACAAAAGTCTTTTTCTTTCATCTGCCTTTTTTTTTTTTTGTGATTCGATTCTCCTCGTCGAAAAAAACAAAAAAAAAACTTGTACCAAGAATATGCGACATGAAGCAGAAAAGCATCTCAGGACCACCGGCGGGGGGAGGAGAGAGAAAGTCCTCAGAAGTGAAGAAAGCTCGAGGACTTAATCTGTTTTCTTTTTGTAAAGTGGAGCAGGAAAAAGGAAAAGCTTTAGATGCTCTTTGTGTCTTTAGTTTTGTCTTTTATGTCCGGGCCCTCGCTCCGGCTCGCTCTGCGACGCTCCACCTACGAGAGGAAGATACGCACGTCTTAACCTCAGGACACGAGCGAGGAAACACAAGCCATGCAGAATGTGTCATCATGAGGGAAAAGGAAAAAGAAAAATGTCAATCAAAAGAGGATTAATTGAAAGCTTGGCTGAAGGAAAAAGAAAATAATGCTTGAAAAAAAATGGAAAAAAAAAGCTAATAAAAAAAAAAAATGTAGGAGCGGTTTGCAGAGCCACAATAAAAAAGGAATTCTTAGATCAGATTTATGTTTTTAAATGCAGAAACAATGTTTCATGAACTCACAGTTACAAAGCACTTAAACTATGAAGGAGCAGAGGAAGAACAGGAAACAGACTCTGCTTTAAAGCTGCTGTTATTAATCAATGCATGAATTCATAATCAACACTTCTACTGATAACCGTTCATCACGTGAGCTGGAAGACTTTCTTTCTGTTCCTCTCGTGCACAAAGTACAACGTCAGTTTGGTTTTCAACAAATTGATGTGGACAATATATTTATTTTATAGGATGTGTACAAACTTTAAGGAGTCAGAGAAATAAAATGTTTTCATTCAAGTCGACGCCTCTCGTTAGAAATGTCATATATACATATATATATATATATATTCGTATATCTCGTTTGCATGTTCATGCTCATAAGTACTACTATAAGTACAACGATAAGTACAACGATAAGTACTACGATAAGTACTACGATAAGTACTACTAAAGGTACAAACAGATACCTGCAGCTTCACACCTGGACATCTGCAACGGTCACATTGGTGCAATACGGACAAAGTGTACTACTGATGAGTATGTTAGTACTCACACTATAGTAGTAGTAGTAGTAGTAGTAGTAGTAGTAGTAGTAGTAGTAGTAGTAGTACTAGAGATACTGTCAAACACACACTTCACTTGCAGCCTCCAGCATTTAGTTCATGTCTGAGCCGGAGACGAAGGATTACAGTCCTCATCTAATCCTCTCCTCCTTCCTTTCCTTTCCTCTCCTCTCCTCTCCTCCTTCATCACTTCTTCCTCCCCCCCCCCCCCCCCATCGCGTTAGCATCTGTTCATAATGAAACACGCAGTTGGAAGTCGTGGTCGTTTAGCGCCTCCTCCACGCTACCTGCTCCAGAGGTTACCTCCCGCCGGGCGCGTTGTTACACATCATCAGCACCTCCCCTCCTCCTCCTCCTCCTCCTCCTCCTCCTCCTCCCTCTTCCCTCCTCTTCCTCCTCCTCCTCTTCCTCCTCCCCCTCCCTCCTCTTCCTCCTCCTCCTCTTCCTCCTCCCCCCTCCCTCCTCCAGATGTCATTGATCTGGAAGTGGGTCACAACGGCGCTGAATCAAAGCCAGGTGACACGAGGCCCAGAGGCAGAAACTGGATGTAATTTCAGCGAGGGTGAATATGGAAGGGGGAGGAAGGAGAAAAGAAGAAAGGAGAAGGGAGAAAGGAGAAAGAAGAAAAGAGATAGAAGAAAGGGGAAAGGAGAGAGGAGATAGGAGATAGGAGAGAGGAGAGAGGAGAGAGGAGACGTTAGGAGCGTGTCAGGTCTACAGACATACAGGTGCTGAGCATCTGGACCTGAACGCCTCGTGGGTCAGTAAACAGGACGGACCAAGAAGTCCTTTATTGTGTGAAGTTGTGGATCCAGCAGAGGAACATGACGTCTGCAGAGGAACTCACACAACTGATGTTTAAAGAAGTTGTTCATTTCTTTTGCAAGAAAGAAAGCAGTGCAGTGGACACATTAGATTTATGCATAATATCATTTTTAAAGCACATAAATATGTCCAACTAATAACCTCCTAATCTCTCCGACGAGCTACCTCCTAATATTGCAAGGGCTTAATAATCATAATCATAATCATAATCATAGCCCCACACAAAACGAGAGCCTGTGTCCTGATGGGGAATCGTGAGCTGTGACTTTTCTAAGGGACTCCACCGTTTCCCCGAAAAAACGCAAAAAATGGCGAGAAATGGTTCCGTTGAGTTGAACGGTGTTCCGTCGTGAAGACGGACCGGAAACGCATCTCTGTGTCCGCAGAGACTCGCCTCGCGCTAACGCAGAGAAACGTCTCCGTTTAGCTGCTTCCAAAGCTTTCATGTGATCGCTGTTGTCCAGCCGTCAAATGAGCTGATCAGCAGTTTCACACACATTCTGATTTAGATACAGACACACACACACACACACACACACACACACTTGTATAGACACACACACACACAGGCTAACTGCAGGCGCTCGCATGATGTTAGCTTGTGATAGACAAGATGGCTGACTGTGTGTGTGTGTCACTTTAAATACAGACGTGAGGAGCAACAGCTCTGACGCTCACGGTCACATCTTTAAACTTGTTTAACGTTCAAAAGAAGAAGCCGTGATTTGAGAGCTCTAACAGTTGCAGACGGTTTGTAGACGGTCAGCACTGACATGTCTTGCAAAGCGTTGTAGTTTAAATTGTAGTTGAGACACAAAACTCTCCAAAAGAAAGTGGATATGTAAAGAAGACAGCATGAACACATCTTGTTGTGTATTAAGCGGCGGGCAGAACAACGAGGCCGTGAAGGGAACACTGGAGGCATGCAGATTCAGGTTCAGGGGTGAAGCCTTTATGAATTATGAATGCAGCGCCTCGACTCTCACACTCGAGGTCAGCTGAAGACGAGGAGCAGATAGAAGCTCATGAAACCTGAACCTTGAGTTCACAATATTCAGAATATCTCATTATGCAGAACGTAATAAATAAAGCTTTAGATGACTCTGCTAAAGTTTTAGGTACGATCAGGATGATGCGTCACGAGGAGGAGAGGAGGAGGAGGGGAGGAGAGAGGAGGAGGAGAGGAGAGGAGGAGAGGAGGAGAGGAGGAGGAGGAGAGGAGAGGAGGAGAGGAGGAGAGGAGGAGAGGAGGAGAGGAGAGGAGAGGAGGAGGAGAGGAGAGAGGAGAGAGGAGGAGGAGAGGAGGAGAGGAGAGGAGGAGAGAGGAGGAGAGGAGAGGAGAGGAGGAGAGAGGAGGAGAGGAGGAGGAGAGGAGGAGAGGAGAGGAGAGGAGAGGAGAGGAGGAGAGAGGAGGAGAGGAGGAGGAGAGGAGGAGAGGAGAGGAGGAGAGGAGAGGAGGAGGAGAGGAGAGGAGAGGAGAGGAGAGGAGAGGAGAGGAGAGGAGGAGAGGAGAGGAGGAGGAGAGGAGAGGAGAGGAGAGGAGAGGAGAGGAGAGGAGGAGGAGAGGAGGAGAGGAGGAGAGAGGAGGAGAGGAGGAGGAGAGGAGGAGAGGAGGAGGAGTGAGAGGAGGAGGAGGAGGAGAGGAGAGAGAGAGGAGAGAGGAGGAGGAGGAGAGGAGAGGAGAGGAGGAGAGGAGGAGAGAGGAGGAGGAGAGGAGGAGGAGAGAGGAGGAGGAGGGAGGAGAGGAGGAGAGAGAGAGAAGGAGGAGGAGGAGAAGGGAGAGAGGAAGAGGAGGAGAGGAGGAGGAGAGGAGGAGAGAGGAGAAGGAGAGAGGAAGAGGAGGAGAGGAGGAGGAGAGGAGGAGAGAGGAGGAGGAGAGGAGGAGAGAGGAGAAGGAGAGAGGAGGAGGAGAGAGGAGAGAAGGAGAGAGGAGGAGAGGAGGAGAGAGGAGGAGGAGAGGAGGAGAGAGGAGAAGGAGAGAGGAGGAGGAGAGAGGAGGAGAGGAGGAGGAGAGGAGGAGGAGGAGAGAGGAGAGGAGAGGAGGAGGAGAGGAGAGGAGAGGAGGAGGAGAGGAGAGGAGAGGAGAGGAGGAGAGGAGAGGAGGAGGAGAGAGGAGAGGAGAGGAGAGGAGAGGAGAGGAGAGGAGAGGAGAGGAGAGGAGGAGAGAGAGGAGGAGAGGAGGAGGAGAGGAGGAGAGGAGAGGAGAGAGAGGAAGAGGAGGAGGAGAGGAGAGAGAGGAGGAGAGGAGGAGGAGGAGAGGAGAGGAGAGGAGGAGAGGAGGAGAGAGGAGGAGGAGAGGAGGAGGAGAGAGGAGGAGGAGGAGAGGAGGAGAGAGGAGAAGGAGAGAGGAGAAGGAGAGAGGAGAGGGAGGAGAGGAGGAGGAGAGGAGGAGAGAGGAGAAGGAGAGAGGAAGAGGAGGAGGAGGAGGAGGAGAGGAGGAGGAGAGGAGGAGGAGAGGAGGAGGAGAGGAGAGGAGAGAGCGAGGAGAGAGAGGAGAGAGGAGAGAGGAGGAGAGGAGGAGAGAGGAGGAGGAGAGGAGGAGAGAGGAGAGGAGAGAGAGAGAGAGGAGGAGCAGGAGGAGAGGAGGAGGAGAGGAGGAGGAGGAGAGGAGGAGAGGAGAGGAGGAGGAGAGGGAGGAGAGGAGAGGAGAGGAGAGGAGAGAGGAGAGGAGGAGGAGAGGAGAGGAGAGGAGAGGAGGAGGAGAGGAGAGAGAGGAGAGGAGAGGAGGAGAGAGGAGGAGAGGAGGGAGAGGAGGAGAGGAGAGAGGAGAGGAGAGGAGGAGGAGAGGAGGAGAGGAGGAGAGAGGAGGAGGAGAGGAGAGGAGAGGAGGAGAGGAGGAGAGAGGAGAGGAGGAGAGGAGGAGAGGAGGAGGAGGAGAGGAGGAGAGAGGAGAAGGAGAGAGGAGAAGGAGAGAGAAGAGGAGGAGAGGAGGAGGAGAGGAGGAGAGAGGAGAGGAGAGAGGAAGAGGAGGAGAGGAGGAGGAGAGAGGAGAGAGGAGGAGGAGAGGAGAGAGAGGAGAAGGAGAGAGGAGGAGAGAGGAGGAGAGAGGAGAGAGGAGGAGAGGAGGAGAGAGGAGAAGGAGAGAGGAGTGAGGAGAAGGAGAGAGGAGGAGGAGAGAGGAGAGAAGGAGAGAGGAGAGAGGAGGAGGAGAGAGGAGAGGAGAAGGAGAGAGGAGCACCACCATCACCATCATCACCGTCATTACGCAACACCTTCAGGCCGAGAGGAGCAGAAACCAAAGAGTCAAAACGCTCAGAGAGAAACTCAGGACTTGAAGGGCTGAACTTCAACATGACTGGAGCAGAAAGCTCAGGATCCAGGAATGATGTTTCCATCCTGATGAATGATTCCTTTCAGAAGACAGTTATGTTTTTAAATGCTTCACATTGCCGCCCTTCAAAAGGCAGACGTCTCCTGCGTTGTGGAGCCCTCGCATACAGAGAGAATCAAAGAGGGAAAACAAAGATGGAGGCCGAGAGCCGGTCCATGAAAGAGGAGCGCTCGGCCTTCAGCCTCTCTCAAAAACAAGCTCACACCTCTGTGTTCTCAGCCAGAAGGACAAGAGAGCATCCGCTGAAGGTAAATATTATATTATATTCTGCTGGCCTTCGCAACGTTCATGAGTTTATGTTTGCAGACGTTCAACGTTCCTCCTCTTCTCTGTGACCACAATACAAGGCTACAGCCAGCACCCAGTTAGCTTAGCTTAGCTTAGCACAACAACTGCAGTCACAAATTGTTTTTCACTCCATAAAAAGTGTAAAATATTTTTCTACTGAATTAAATTCTCCGAGACAAGAAATAGACCTGAACTTACTGGAATATAAACATATAATAATATAATATAGTAAATGTTGTTTTTAAACTTTTGTACGGATTAAACAAAGAAGTTATAAAAATAATACTTAATGATCTTGAGACGTACTGATTCAAACCAAACGCCGATTATATCAAAAGTATATTTAATAAACGGATAAATAATTAATATCTTCTCTTCTTACTCTGTGAATAACTCAAAGTCCACTTGATTGAGACGCCTCATGTCAACTCCTATCTAGCTGTAATACCTCATAATTAACTTAATTTAATATCTCTTATTAAAATAAAATAAATCTTTAATATATATACATATTTATCTAATATTTTTTATGTTTGTATTCTATTCTATGTTTATTGTTATGCACCTTTCAAAGTACTTGGCAAATAAACACTTCTAATTCTGATTCTGATCAATAATGAATACTAATATAAGGAAAAGAGAAACAGAGAAGGCCAAGTCCACATTACGGTGTTGTCCCAGTCTGCCCATTAAAGCTGCTTTAGACCTGCAGCTGCTCCCAGTTGAAAGTTCCCCTTCAATCAGAGATCTAAGAGGAGTCATGATAAAATAACGGCACAGATTAAAAATGTAATTTCACCTTGAAGCATCATAAAAACCTCACAGAGGCAGAAGTCACATATCAGGTACAGACGCATTGACTGAAGCAGGAACTAAACCTGCAGGAAGACGAGTGTCAAGACTTATTCTGTCAAAAACTGTCTTCTGGAAGGAAGTGAAGACAGAATAAACCACAGCCTGCCAGTCAGAAGGCAGCAGCTGCTCTGATGGAGTCCTGCTGAGGAGAAAATAACCTGGAGGCGATATGCAGAGCGGAGAAGCCTCGCCTCCCCACCGGCCATTAGGTCTGATCGGATGATTTAGTGCTCCATCACATTCTGGATTACGAGTCTGGAGGCATCGGCTTAATTAAACTGAACACTGACGAGAAACACACAAATAACGTCTGCAATACTGAGCATGTTGGACGTATGTTCATGAGCTGCTTCTGAGTGTTGGGATGCTTTTAAAAGGCACAATATGATCCAACATCTGAGGAACAACATGCTGGGAGACAAAGAGAACCAAACCCCGCTGTCAGTGACTCAAATAAGAACTTAGGTTTAAACAGTTCAGACCACAGACGTGCAAAGACACTAAACCCCATCTGGTCCCATCATGCATCGTAGCCGGCTCCCTCCTCCAGCCGCCTTGCTGGAAACTGGGAAGTTGCATGACGTTGTGGACTGACGCTTTAATACTTTACTAATTCCAACAATGTTCAAACTCATCTCGTCACAAATCTTTGGTCTTCACTCGTTTTTTTAGCAAAGGATCCGGGATCCAGTTGAAACAACGTAAAGAAGTCGATGCAGTGATATAGTTGGATGTCGTCTGCATAGAGGGTTATACGAAAAGATATGTCTTTAAATCGATTAGTGCAGCTTCAATGTTCTGTTGCTCCCAGAGAAGCTCCTTCAGAAGCGTTAATTTAGCCATATGAAAAATAAAAAACACACCTGACTTTCACCCATGAAACCTCTGTTATAGTCCTGTGTGAAACCAAAAGTCCACTCTGACTTGTTTTGTAATGTCAGTCTTTATTACCGAGTTATTATTCAGTGAAGTTTACAACTGATTGGTCTTGTTGCCTCAATCTCAACTTCCTGTGAGGATGGACTTATTTTGTGAAAAGAGTCCCAAAGTGTTGTTGAGTTATTATAAAGACAAAGTGTTGTCCGTACTTATTTCAAGCCCAACAGGGATGTTGTTCCGAACCCAAAGAGGTTTGTTTAAACCAGGTGTTCACTGCGACATAAAGCGTCATAGTTCAACGTGCTGGGACATCAGAGTTAAACCTTTTAAAGACCGATCACCCCCTAGAGGGCAGACTGAGCGATTGTTATATAAAACTGTAAATCATAGCTTGTTTTATGAAAAAAAGCCTAAAACTGCTGTATTTGGATGCATTGAACACCATAAGTAATATACAAGTGAAATATATAGTTTGGTACATGAGAAAATTAAAATGTCACAGATGTGGCCAAATGCAAATTTTTGAGTCCTCGCCTGAATGTTCTCTGTTCTAAACCCTCTCTAACTTTGTTCTGCTTCACTTTATCAAAGTCAACCTTTGCAGAGAGAATGTTCACATATTGTGCTATGATTTGGGTTAAAGAATGTTCACATATTGTGTTATGATTTGGGTTAGAGAATGTTCACATATTGTGCTATGATTTGGGTTAGAGAATGTTCACATATTGTGTTATGATTTGGGTTAGAGAATGTTCACATATTGTGCTATGATTTGGGTTAGAGAATGTTCACATATTGTGCTATGATTTGGGTTAGAGAATGTTCACATATTGTGCTATGATTTGGGTTAGAGAATGTTCACATATTGAGCTATGATTTGGGTTAGAGTTGGACCTTACAGCTGCATCATTTCAAAGAAATAATCATCCTGAAAGTGATTTTTTTATAGGCGGACCTGAAACCTTTTCATTTTTTTTTTGTGTGTCATCTTCATTTACTCTTAACCAGTAACATATAGACTGACATTTACACATCTGAACTAAATCTAACATATGTACCTTTTATTATTACAAAATTATTAAAATAGCGTGGCTACATCCTTTTTAGTTTGGGGGCCTAAAAATAGGTGGGTTTTTAAATGGGATGCTGCTGGTTGTCGCAATCCTGATATTCAAGCTGGTTAACAACAGAAATCTCCATGGAGGCGATGACTCCATAAAAGCAAGAGTCTCAAAGTGAGACGCTCAGAGTGGTTCAGTCAGTCTTCTGCGCCTGAGGCTTCCTCAGGACTTCAGATGGAGGCTGCTGACATAAATAACCCTTTTAACAGCCTAAACACAGGCTGAGCAGCTCTGCATCGGCCTGCAGATCCTCCGGCTGCACACAATAGAGAACATAAGAAAGCGGGGAGGGCCTCTGTGGCATTTCTACCTGCATGAAAGTGTTGTTCGGGTGCATAAAAGAGATTTCAGTGCTAAGTAAAGCCTCGGCGTGGCTCGACAGCTCTCTGTCTGTCAGGCCTGTGATAGCGTGATGAGGCCGTCCAGCAGCGCTCCTTTCACGGCTTTCTTTTCACACCGGCCACAAAGGAAGGAGCGGCGCTGCATGAGGCGCCCGCTGCCGGGCTGAGGGGATTGTCCTCTCTAAACGGTTCCTTTGTCCCGCGCCGGATGCACCGGGCCGCCGGGTCGTCTGCAGCTCAGAGACTGTGAACGTTTCTAAGAAGTACAGATATTTATTTTCTATCAGCTGTTACGAAAACAAGTGAACCTGCATCGCTTTAAAGCTGTTTTTACGTTTCTAGAAGTGGAACCAAGGAACACAGAAGACCAACACATGGACATCATGTGAAGGGTCCACAAGTCCAAAGAGTCCACAAGTCCACCAAGTCCAACGAGTCCACCAAGTCCACCAAGTCCATCGAGTCCATCGAGTCCAACGAGTCCAACAAGTCCAACAAGTCGCATAAATCCAACAAATCCACCAAGTCCACCAAATCCACCAAGTCCAACAAGTCCACCAAGTTGCACAAATCCACCAAGTCCAACAAGTCCACCAAGTTGCACAAATCAAACAAGTCCAACAAGTCCAACAAGTCCACCGAGTCCACCAATCTGTCGATGCCAACGTGAGCATGTTCTAAGCGGTTGTCTTTGTCAGGAAGACGTTGTTCTTCTGGATGAAGTGAAACCGGAGTCAAATTCCATGTATGTGCAAACGTACATGGCCATTAAAGCTGATTCTGAACGTTTGAAGGTTTGGAGGTTTGGAGGTTTGAAGGTTTAAAGGTTTAAAGGTTTGGAGGTTTGGAGGTTTGGAGGTTTAAAGGTTTAAAGGTTTGGAGGTTTGGAGGTTTGGAGGTTTGAAGGTTTGGAGGTTTGGAGGTTTAAAGGTTTAAAGGTTTGGAGGTTTGGAGGTTTGAAGGTTTGAAGGTTTGGAGGTTTGAAGGTTTGGAGGTTTGAAGGTTTGAAGGTTTAAAGGTTTGAAGGTTTGAAGGTTTGGAGGTTTGGAGGTTTAAAGGTTTGAAGGTTTGGAGGTTTGGAGGTTTGGAGGTTTGGAGGTTTAAAAGTTTGAAGTTTTGAAGGTTTAAAGGTTTGAAGGTTTGGAGGTTTGGAGGTTTAAAGGTTTGAAGGTTTGAAGGTTTAAAGGTTTGGAGGTTTAAAGGTTTGGAGGTTGGGAGGTTGGGAGGTTGGGAGGTTTGGAGGTTTGGAGGTTTAAAGGTTTGGAGGTTTAAAGGTTTGGAGGTTTGGAGGTTGGGAGGTTTAAAGGTTTGGAGGTTTAAAGGTTTGGAGGTTTGGAGGTTTAAAGGTTTGGAGGTTTGAAGGTTTGGAGGTTGGGAGGTTGGGAGGTTTGGAGGTTGGGAGGTTTGGAGGTTTGGAGGTTTAAAGGTTTGGAGGTTTGAAGGTTTGAAGGTTGGGAGGTTTGGAGGTTGGGAGGTTTGGAGGTTTAAAGGTTTAAATGTTTGAGGGTTTGAAGGTTTGAAGGTTTAAAGGTTTGGAGGTTTAAAGGTTTGAGGGTTTGAAGGTTTAAAGGTTTGGAGGTTTAAAGGTTTGGAGGTTGGGAGGTTTGAAGGTTTGGAGGTTTGGAGGTTTAAAGGTTTGGAGGTTTGAAGGTTTGGAGGTTGGGAGGTTGGGAGGTTTGGAGGTTTGAAGGTTTAAAGGTTTGAGGGTTTAAAGGTTTGGAGGTTGGGAGGTTGGGAGGTTGGGAGGTTTGGAGGTTTAAAGGTTTGGAGGTTTAAAGGTTGGGAGGTTGGGAGGTTGGGAGGTTTGAAGGTTTAAAGGTTTGAGGGTTTGAAGGTTTAAAGGTTTGGAGGTTTGGAGGTTTGGAGGTTGGGAGGTTGGGAGGTTGGGAGGTTGGGAGGTTGGGAGGTTGGGAGGTTTAAAGGTTTGAGGGTTTGAAGGTTTAAAGGTTTGGAGGTTTGGAGGTTGGGAGGTTTGGGCTGCTGACTGCTCGTGACTAAAAGAAACCGACGCTGACTTCAACGTGTCCTCTGGCTGCAAAACAGTCCAGTCGTCACATCGGCGCACACAAAAAACAAAGAACTGTAACTTCCATTTGTGAGTGAAGTGATTAAACGTTCCTGAGCTGCACATCGTCTTCCTCTTTCTACTTCCTTTGTTCAAAGACAAGCTGCTTTAAATAAACTGGGTTTGGAAGTGTCCTTAAATAGTCTGAAGGTGTCTTCAGTTCTTCACCACAAAGAGACGTAAAGCAGATTTACTCACATCTTCTAGGATGTTTCTCCATCAAGTGAATCACAGGTCCACTGTTGTACGACGATAAAACACTCTTTTAATGTGGTAGTCTCTGCATTACGCTTCACTTCCTGTTTTATGATCTCTAACTTGCTTAAAGAACAGAATTAGAATATTTATAATAATTGTTCTTGGATCATAAACCTTTGTCTCGTTTTTACCTCCGAGTGTGTTTTCAGTTTAGTTGGTTGGATAACGGGAAAAAAAGACTGGAGGATGAAGCTTCGGCACGCATTATTATATTTACATAATCATATTTACATAATCATATATGGAATCGTCTGGGCAGAGGCTTCTCTCGTATATTCGTGGTATTTTAAATGCGTATTCTTGTATGTTTTAGCTTCAGCTAGTTTCCAACACTGTTGGTTCTAAAGACAAGGAAGTATCTGTTAAAAACCTAATTTAACCAAACCAAATCCATGAAACCTGAGGTATAAGGTCTGAAGACTCTGAACCACGTACCTCCACATCTGAGAAGTATTCCTCACAACTCTGACAGATTGATCATCTTCCAGCTGGTATTCTCTCCTTTACACTGAAAGTCCTCTCCACACGGCTTTGTTAACACGTGTCTTGATCTCCATCTTATTGACTCAGAACTGTCTTGATCTTGGACTCGGCCAAAACAAACTAATCCTATGCAAGCATTAGTTTGATAGAAACGTGGACTTCGTTTCCAAGTGGAGTCTTTCTCTCTGAACCGCTGCATTAGCATCGGACAGACCCTGCTGTCGAGCATGGTCTTGAACACTCGACCCGGTCTGGACTCGGTCTGGACCCGGTCTGGACTCCGACCCGACAGGACCTGGTCTTGGTCTTGGCACGGAGGGTTGATGGGCCTGATCTCTGGACCTCTACGGTCTGAGTCCTCAGCGTATCGCTGGCGTTAGCCACCAGCTGTCAGTCGTCTTTAACGGCGTGCTGTGCGGCTTCACGTAGCTCATCCTGTGAATTGATGTTGTTTTTATGCGCGGCTGTTAAACAGATTTACTGCGGAAGAGGCCGAGGCGAGCGCCTCAAATGTGACAGCCGAGAAAGAAGCGGCTCGGCCTGACAGAGAGACTCCATTTTGGAGAATTAAATCAGTTAAATGGCTGAGGGGGAGCGCAGAGGGAAGCCGGCTGAAGAGCTCTGAGAGGAGGACGCCTCAGAGGCTCTGCCAAGGCTGAGTCTCTCTCTCTCTCTCTCTCTCTCTCTCTCTCTCTCTCTCTCTCTCTCTCTCTCTCTCTCAGTCGATTCTCTCTCTTAAGTGCTCTCTCTCTCTCTTTCTAGCCTCTTCTCCCCGATGCCTCTTTTTAATTTTGGTCAAATCGCTTTTCTTGCTTCTGCTCACACTTTGACTTCTTTCTCCTTTATTCTCAACCGCTCTGTAGCACACAGACAGAGCTACAGACAGAGACACAGACAGAGCTACAGACAGAGCTACAGACAGAGCTACAGACAGAGACACAGACAGAGACACAGACAGAGCTACAGACAGAGACACAGACAGAGACACAGACAGAGACACAGACAGAGCTACAGACAGAGCTACAGACAGAGCTACAGACAGAGCTACAGACAGAGCTACAGACAGAGCTACAGACAGAGACACAGACAGAGACACAGACAGAGCTACAGACAGAGACACAGACAGAGACACAGACAGAGACACAGACAGAGCTACAGACAGAGCTACAGACAGAGACACAGACAGAGCTACAGACAGAGACACAGACAGAGCTACAGACAGAGCTACAGACAGAGCTACAGACAGAGACACAGACAGAGCTACAGACAGAGACACAGACAGAGCTACAGACAGAGCTACAGACAGAGCTACAGACAGAGACACAGACAGAGCTACAGACAGAGCTACAGACAGAGACACAGACAGAGACACAGACAGAGACACAGACAGAGCTACAGACAGAGCTACAGACAGAGCTACAGACAGAGCTACAGACAGAGACACAGACAGAGCTACAGACAGAGACACAGACAGAGCTACAGACAGAGCTACAGACAGAGCTACAGACAGAGACACAGACAGAGCTACAGACAGAGACACAGACAGAGCTACAGACAGAGCTACAGACAGAGCTACAGACAGAGACACAGACAGAGCTACAGACAGAGCTACAGACAGAGACACAGACAGAGACACAGACAGAGACACAGACAGAGCTACAGACAGAGCTACAGACAGAGACACAGACAGAGACACAGACAGAGCTACAGACAGAGACACAGACAGAGACACAGACAGAGCTACAGACAGAGACACAGACAGAGCTACAGACAGAGCTACAGACACAGACACAGACAGAGACACAGACAGAGACACAGACAGAGCTACAGACAGAGACACAGACAGAGCTACAGACAGAGCTACAGACAGAGCTACAGACAGAGACACAGACAGAGACACAGACAGAGCTACAGACAGAGCTACAGACAGAGCTACAGACAGAGCTACAGACAGAGACACAGACAGAGACACAGACAGAGCTACAGACAGAGCTACAGACACAGACACAGACAGAGACACAGACAGAGCTACAGACAGAGCTACAGACAGAGACACAGACAGAGACACAGACAGAGCTACAGACAGAGCTACAGACAGAGCTACAGACAGAGACACAGACAGAGACACAGACAGAGCTACAGACAGAGACACAGACAGAGCTACAGACAGAGACACAGACAGAGCTACAGACAGAGCTACAGACACAGACACAGACAGAGCTACAGACAGAGACACAGACAGAGCTACAGACAGAGACACAGACAGAGACACAGACAGAGCTACAGACAGAGCTACAGACAGAGCTACAGACAGAGACACAGACAGAGACACAGACAGAGCTACAGACAGAGCTACAGACACAGACACAGACAGAGACACAGACAGAGACACAGACAGAGACACAGACAGAGACACAGACAGAGACACAGACAGAGCTACAGACAGACACAGACAGAGCTACAGACAGAGACACAGACAGAGCTACAGACAGAGCTACAGACACAGACACAGACAGAGCTACAGACAGAGCTACAGACAGAGCTACAGACAGAGACACAGACAGAGCTACAGACAGAGCTACAGACAGAGACACAGACAGAGACACAGACAGAGCTACAGACAGAGACACAGACAGAGCTACAGACAGAGACACAGACAGAGACACAGACAGAGCTACAGACAGAGCTACAGACAGAGCTACAGACAGAGCTACAGACAGAGCTACAGACAGAGCTACAGACAGAGACACAGACAGAGCTACAGACAGAGACACAGACAGAGCTACAGACAGAGCTACAGACAGAGACACAGACAGAGACACAGACAGAGCTACAGACAGAGACACAGACAGAGACACAGACAGAGCTACAGACAGAGACACAGACAGAGACACAGACAGAGACACAGACAGAGCTACAGACAGAGCTACAGACAGAGCTACAGACAGAGCTACAGACAGAGACACAGACAGAGACACAGACAGAGCTACAGACAGAGCTACAGACAGAGCTACAGACAGGCGGACCAGGAGGAGATGAACTGGATGAGGGTTTACGGTTCTCTGGATCTCACTGTAGAGGCAGCAGATGAGTCTCCTCTACTGGAGTCATTAGAAGCTTTAAGGCTGAAGCAACATGTATCTGCTTCTCTTCCTTCTGATTCAAAGGAGTGGGAGGTTGTTAGATCAGATCCCGCTGAGCGCTGGCCGAGAGCAGGAGGGATGAAGCAGGCAGTAGCAGTAGAAGTAGTGGTGGTAACAATAGCAGTAGTACTAGTAGAAGTAGTAGTGGTAACAATAGCAGTAGTACTAGTAGAAGTAGTGGTGGTAACAATAGCAGTAGTACTAGTAGAAGTAGTGGTGGTAACAATAGCAGTAGTACTAGTAGAAGTAGTGGTGGTAACAATAGCAGTAGTACTAGTAGAAGTAGTAGTGGTAACAATAGCAGTAGTACTAGTAGAAGTAGTGGTGGTAACAATAGCAGTAGTACTAGTAGAAGTAGTGGTGGTAACAATAGCAGTAGTACTAGTAGAAGTAGTGGTGGTAACAATAGCAGTAGTACTAGTAGAAGTAGTGGTGGTAACAATAGCAGTAGTACTAGTAGAAGTAGTGGTGGTAACAATAGCAGTAGTACTAGTAGAAGTAGTGGTGGTAACAATAGCAGTAGTACTAGTAGAAGTAGTGGTGGTAACAATAGCAGTAGTACTAGTAGAAGTAGTGGTGGTAACAATAGCAGTAGTACTAGTAGAAGTAGTGGTGGTAACAATAGCAGTAGTACTAGTAGAAGTAGTGGTGGTAACAATAGCAGTAGTACTAGTAGAAGTAGTGGTGGTAACAATAGCAGTAGTACTAGTAGAAGTAGTGGTGGTAACAATAGCAGTAGTACTAGTAGAAGTAGTGGTGGTAACAATAGCAGTAGTACTAGTAGAAGTAGTGGTAACAATCCCGTCATGCGCGTATTTATGTATACGATATCAGACTGCAGGCCTAGGTAGAAAATGCACAGCCTGCCACTGAGTATCAGTGTGTATTTATACACAGAGCATGAGTAGTACTAGAGTACTAGAGGTATTAGTATCAGTGTGTATTTATACACAGAGCAGGAGTAGTACTAGAGTACTAGAGGTATTAGTATCAGTGTGTATTTATACACAGAGCAGGAGTAGTACTAGAGTACTAGAGGTATTAGTATCAGTGTGTATTTATACACAGAGCAGGAGTAGTACTAGAGTACTAGAGGTATTAGTATCAGTGTGTATTTATACACAGAGCATGAGTAGTACTAGAGTACTAGAGGTATTAGTATCAGTGTGTATTTATACACAGAGCAGGAGTAGTACTAGAGTACTAGAGGTATTAGAATCAGTGTGTATTTATACACAGAGCAGGAGTAGTACTAGAGTACTAGAGGTATTAGAATCAGTGTGTATTTATACACAGAGCAGGAGTAGTACTAGAGGTATTAGAATCAGTGTGTATTTATACACAGAGCAGGAGTAGTACTAGAGTACTAGAGGTATTAGTATCAGTGTGTATTTATACACAGAGCAGGAGTAGTACTAGAGTACTAGAGGTATTAGTATCACTCGTCTCCATCCTGCATGTCAAGTTAGCAGAAACAGGAAACACATTGAACGGCTTCCTCTCATGTGTGACCACGACAACAATACACCTGACACACACACTCACACACACACACACACACACACACACACACACACACACTCACACACACACACACACACACACACACACACACACACACACACACTGAAGCCGAGCTGCAGAATGAAGACGGACAATGAGAGCCGACGCCATTCAGCGGCAGACAACGACGGCCGCCGCTGACCCGGTGCACACACACTCACACACACACACACACACTCACACACACACACACACACACTCACACACACACACACTCACACACACACACACACACACACACACACACACACACACGCCTCCTCTCTCTGTCTGATCTCCTCATAGTTTTTTTTTATTTCAACCGTCTCCGCTCCAGGTTAAAAAAAGACATAAAAGGAAATATATTTTGTAAAAACCCTTTTCATTAGTAAATAAAAAAATATAAAAGAATAAAAGAATAAAGATTAAACTTTTTGGAAGGTCGCCATGCCAACCTCAGCCGGCCCCAATCCTGTTAAGGAGAACGCCTCTTCAGCTCCTCTGTTATCTAGAGAGGAGGTCCTGCTGTGTGTGTGTGTGTGTGTGTGTGTGTGTGTGTGTGTGTGTGTGTGTGTGTGTGTGTGTGTGTGTGTGTGTGTGTGTGTGTGTGTGGTGACTCATGCCTTCACAGTGGTGATCGGCTCACAGCTCATTGGCTCCGGCCTCATTGATTAACGGGGAGTTCACGCGGGCGCCGCAGCGTCACGCGTGTTGGGTGATGATGTCATGACGACGAGGTCATGACCAGGAAACACGGGTCACGGCGCTGGATTCTGCCCGGTAACCGAATGTTGTGCTTTCACCAGAAGAAATGCACAATAATATGAGAGGGAGAAAAAATCCTTTTCTTTGGCAATGTAGAAAATATGAAGAAGTTCTGTTTGTATGCAGAAGTCATTATGTGTGTGTGTGTGTGTGTGTGTGTGTGTGTGTGTGTGTGTGTGTGTGTGTGTGTGTGTGTGTGTGTGAGAGAGACGAGGAGGAGGCCAAACAAACCCAGCGGTTGGTCGACTGAGCTCACAATTAGGTCACCGCCACGAGGAGGAAAGAGCTGCTGAGTTCGCTTCAATCCCAGATAGAGTTGAGCCACTTCACACACACACACACACACACACACACACACACACACACACACACACACACACACACACACACACACACACACACACAGAGGCAGAAAACTGCATAACAGAATAATACAGCGGCTTCAGATGCTCTAATGACAGTGATGAATAGCGAAGGTTGCAGCCGCCGCCGACGAGGAAAAAGCTCTTTTCTTTCTTTCTCCTGCGGATGGATTTACTGTGAGAGGGCAATAGTTACACACACACACACACACACACACACACACACACACACACAGGTCAAATCTGCAGAATTCAAACACAGACGCAGAAACATGACGTCCGGCGGGACGATCTGATTGGCTCTGATGAATCAACTCCGACCAATCGCTGCCAGAACAAACTGCAAATAGGAAATTGACTTCCTGTCAGAACGGTGAGATATCTGAGGAAACAACTCACACACACACACACACACACACACACACACACACACACACACACACACACACACACACACACACACACACACACACACACACAGAGCGGAGGTAGTCACCAGTAAACACAAACATGAATCTGAACATGGACGTGCTGACACGCACACGCAGCTAGATATATATATATATATATATCTAGCTGTACACACACTCTCACACACACACACACTCTCACACACACACACTCTCACAAACACACACACACACACACACACACACTCACACACACACACACACACACACACACACTCCGCAGTATTTCTGTGATGTTCTCAGGTGACTCATGACTTCCTTTCCTTGAGGAATGTCACTGCAATCACACACATAGAACACACACACACACACATAGAACACACACATAGAACACACACATAGAACACACACACACATAGAACACACACACACATAGAACACACACATAGAACACACACATAGAACACACACACACATAGAACACACACACACATAGAACACACACATAGAACACACACACACATAGAACACACACATAGAACACACACATAGAACACACACACACATAGAACACACACATAGAACACACACATAGAACACACACATAGAACACACACACACATAGAACACACACATAGAACACACACACATAGAACACACACACACATAGAACACACACACATAGAACACACACATAGAACACACACACACATAGAACACACACACATAGAACACACACACATAGAACACACACACACATAGAACACACACACATAGAACACACACATAGAACACACACACATAGAACACACACACATAGAACACACACACATAGAACACATACATAGAACACACACACATAGAACACACACACATAGAACACACACACACACATAGAACACACACACATAGAACACACACGCAAGGCTGTCAGCTTTAAATTAGAGCTCCATTTCTTATATTTTCATCTTCATACTGAACTCTGTCTCAAGCATTTCCTTCACGGTGAATAAACTCCATCTTTTATTCAGGATTATATTTTTAATGAGGAAAGAGACACGAGAAGCTTTGATGGAACAGAAAGTTAATGACCATTAATACAGACTCAATATTTACTGCTAGTCAGGTTTAACTACTACACTACTAGTCAGGTTTAACTACTACACTACTAGTTAGGTTTAACTACTAAACTACTAGTCAGGTTTAACTACTAAACTACTGGTTAGGTTTAACTACTAAACTACTAGTCAGGTTTAACTACTAAACTACTAGTTAGGTTTAGACAACTAAACTACTAGTTAGGATTAACAACTAAACTACTAGTTAGGTTTAAACAATTAAACTACTAGTTAGGTTTAAACTACTAGTTAGGTTTAGACAACTAAACTACTAGTCAGGTTTAACTACTAAACTACTAGTTAGGTTTAGACAACTAAACTACTAGTCAGATTTAACTACTAAACTACTAGTTAGGTTTAGACAACTAAACTACTAGTCAGATTTAACTACTAAACTACTAGTCAGGTTTAACTACTAAACTACTAGTTAGGTTTAGACAACTAAACTACTAGTCAGATTTAACTACTAAACTACTAGTTAGGTTTAACTACTAAACTACTAGTTAGGTTTAGACAACTAAACTACTAGTCAGATTTAACTACTAAACTACTAGTTAGGTTTAGACAACTAAACTACTAGTCAGATTTAACTACTAAACTACTAGTCAGGTTTAACAATTAAACTACTAGTTAGGTTTAGATAACTAAACTACTAGTTAGGTTTAACAACTAAACTACTAGTTAGGTTTAACAACTAAACTACTAGTTGGGTTTAGACAACTAAACTACTAGTCAGGTTTAACAACTAAACTACTAGTTAGGTTTAGATAACTAAACTACTAGTTAGGTTTAACAACTAAACTACTAGTTAGGTTTAAACAACTAAACTACTAGTTGGGTTTAGACAACTAAACTACTAGTCAGGTTTAACAACTAAACTACTAGTTAGGTTTAGATAACTAAACTACTAGTTAGGTTTAACAACTAAACTACTAGTTAGGTTTAACAACTAAACTACTAGTTAGGTTTAGATAACTAAACTACTAGTTAGGTTTAACAACTAAACTACTAGTTAGGTTTAAACAACTAAACTACTAGTTGGGTTTAGACAACTAAACTACTAGTCAGGTTTAACAACTAAACTACTAGTTAGGTTTAGATAACTAAACTACTAGTTAGGTTTAACAACTAAACTACTAGTTAGGTTTAAACAACTAAACTACTAGTCAGGTTTAACAACTAAACTACTAGTTAGGTTTAGATAACTAAACTACTAGTTGGGTTTAGACAGAATGCCGTACTCCGTGAAGCAGCTTCTCTCGTTCTACAGGAGACGTATTCTCTCCATCACGGAGAGGAAGGAGGAACAGCTGACCAGAGAGACTAAACACAAGCAGCTGACCTGAGGAGAGGAGACACACCTGGCAGAACAGCTGTGATGCTAACGAGCTTAACGAGCTTCATCTATGAACAACCAATTAACAACAGGGACAGGGACACGAGGGAGGAGGGAGAGGACGAGAAGGAGACGGAACGTGAGGTGTGAGGAGGCGAGGAGGATAGGGAAGGACAGAGGAGGCAAGGAGGCAAGGAGGCAAGGAGGCAAGGAGAGAGAAGGTTGTTGAGTTCTGACTTTGTCGTCCTCACGGGAGGAAACGTTCTGCTGTAGGGGAGGTGACCACGACATCCGAACATGTTCATTTGTGTATGTCATCGTGTGTGTGTGTGTGTGTGTGTGTATGTCATCGTGTGTGTGTGTGTGTGTGCGCTGCCCCTGGCTCTGTCCTTGCTTGTCTTCCACAGTGACCTCTGACCTTTGACCTCTAGTCCCCCAGTGATGCTGCAGCCTGCCAGCAGCATGACGGATGTCCCTGCTGCTAACCAACACTGACACTGTGTGTGTGTGTGTGTGTGTGTGTGTGTGTGTGTGTGTGTGTGTGTGTGTGTGTGTGTGTGTGTGTGTGTGTGTGTGTGTGTTCAGTCAGGTGTGTGTTCAGCTCCCAGGTCGTTACATCGTGAGGAAATATAATACAGACATTCATTATCGTTCCCTGATTGTTTTCGCTCGATTATCTTGGCGTGACAAACGTTCTCATGAACCCGTAAAGATCCGGTTCCTGCTCCCCAGAGGAAGAACCACAGAGAGGAAGGAAGAGAACTTCTTCTGAGTTTAGTTTCTTCTGAACTAAACACACGAGGCAGCGGGACAGGAAGCTAACCACAACTTCTAGTTCGCAGCGGACGAGTCGGGTCGGTTTGTCCCTGCCCCAGTGCATGCTGGGAGAGAATATGTGGTTCAGAGAAGGATGGACAGGTGTCATATGTTCAGCAGGTCACATGATGATCTGAGCTGATTATGAGTGTGTGTGTGTGTGTGTGTGTGTGTGGTTTCATTTTCAGGGTCAGCAGCCAAATCTCTAACAGATGGTCTGATCCAGGATCAGCTCAGCGCCTCCTGCCGGCAGACGAGCTGCGACGCTGTGTTTGAAGTACATATTTAATACTGCAGTATACCGTAGTACCACGTAGTACCACGTAGTACTTTAGTGCTGTACTTCAGCTGAGAAGTCGAGATATTCTGACTTTTAGTCCTCAAAATGTGTCAAACTCCAAAATCTCCGACTGTTTAAATGCGTGAAATATTACAACTCTTATTGTTTACATGGTCAATAAAAACAAATAATCCACAAACTGTGACGTCCTTCAGCTCCGCCCTTTAAAGGAGCAGTAACATTTAATCGGTTTGCAGAAACGCAATATAATATTAACCTATGTTTTCTTTGATATATAATCATCACAACATGTGAACAGTTGTGTTTTCTTAACGGCGGCCATGTTTCTACAGGAGCCCGGAAGGGACAACTCTGCGGCGCTAAATCCTCCAAACTGCACCTTTAAATGACATCATTATGAATATAATAATCTCCTTTTGCAGCTGCTCATGAGAAACATCACTGTCAAGTTCTGCAAACCTTTAAAGGTTCATGTTCTGAAGATGTAAACACATCACACACAGAATGATACTGTTGACCCGCATGAAGTTCACAATTATGTCAGATTCTGAAAACAAATAGTGGAATATTCACGTGAATGTATTGATAGTCACCGTCAGTTATTTGTAATGAATAAAATGTCATACATAATGTCCATAAAAGCTCCTGCTGAGCTCTTCCATCAGCTCATCTTCACACCAGAGGAGCGGAACGCTGAGTATGTCATT
This sequence comes from Myoxocephalus aenaeus, assembly GCA_038501785.1. NCBI lineage: Eukaryota > Metazoa > Chordata > Actinopteri > Perciformes > Cottidae > Myoxocephalus > Myoxocephalus aenaeus. The sequence goes on along the minus strand of JBAMJR010000676.1, from coordinate 28,781 downwards.
TTATTTTATTTATTCAAAACCAAGCCCACCCTAGGGGGCAGACTGAGCGATTGTTATATAAAACTGTAAATCAGCTTGTTTTATGAAAAAAAGCCCCAAACTGCTGTATTTGGATGTATTGAACACCATAAGTAATATACAAGTGAAATATATGGTTTGGTACATGAGAAAATTAAAATGTCACAATGCAAATTCTGGAGTCCTCGCCTGAATGTTCTCTGTTCTAAACCCTCTCTAACTTTGTTCTGCTTCACTTTATCAAAGTCAACCTTTGCAGAGATATTGTGTTATGATTTGGGTTAGAGAATGTTCACATATTGAGCTATGATTTGGGTTAGAGAATGTTCACACATAGTGTTATGATTTGGGTTAGAGAATGTTCACATATTGAGCTATGATTTGGGTTAGAGAATGTTCACATATTGTGTTATGATTTGGGTTAGAGAATGTTCACATATTGAGCTATGATTTGGGTTAGAGAATGTTCACATATTGTGCTATGATTTGGGTTAGAGAATGTTCACATATTGTGCTATGATTTGGGTTAGAGAATGTTCACATATTGTGTTATGATTTGGGTTAGAGAATGTTCACATATTGAGCTATGATTTGGGTTAGAGAATGTTCACATATTGTGTTATGATTTGGGTTAGAGAATGTTCACATATTGAGCTATGATTTGGGGTAGAGAATGTTCACATATTGTGTTATGATTTGGGTTAGAGAATGTTCACATATTGTGCTATGATTTGGGGTAGAGAATGTTCACATATTGTGCTATGATTTGGGTTAGAGAATGTTCACATATTGTGCTATGATTTGGGTTAGAGAATGTTCACATATTGAGCTATGATTTGGGTTAGAGAATGTTCACATATTGTGCTATGATTTGGGTTAGAGTTGGACCTTACAGCTGCATCATTTCAAAGAAATAATCATCCTGAAAGTGATTTTTTTTTATGGGCGGATGTGAAACCTTTTTTTTTTCTTTTTCTGTGTGTCATCTTCATTTACTCTTAACCAGTAACATGTAGACTGATATTTACACTTCTGAACTGAATCTTACATGTGTTCCTTTTATTATTACAAACATTATTCAGATAGCCCTAGTGGTTGCAGAGATACACCCTTTTAGTTTGGGGATGACATTTTCGAGGAAAGGCCTAAAAGTAGGTGTGTTTTTAAAGACTGATTGTCATGAAGCTCGTCACGGCCGGTGCGCTGGTTCACCTCCTCCTCCTCCTCCTCCTCCTCCTCCTCCTTAATGAAAGACATGTGGTGGAGGCATAATGCTATTGTCTGTCAATCTGCTTAGGGATCGGGGGATCTGTTGTTGTGTGGCTGGACGGGCGGATCATCTAGAACGGATGACGTCTTAATCCAATCACGCCGAGCGGATCACAGGAAGCCGATTCTCCGCGCGGGCTTTTCCCGGCCGGCCGGCGTTCCTGAGCGAGAGCGAGAGTCTCTTCATGGACGACGTGGCGATGGAAGACGCGTCTCACGCTTTAGAAAAAGGTCCTTTATTAAGAAAAGGACAATTACAGCATTGAGTCTGTTCCCGCTCTGATGCTACTTCTGACGTGTGGAGGTGGTTTCATATCAGCTGCAGCCAGAAGCCCTCCGGCTCCTTCAGCCGCAGAGGAAAACAACTGCTTCTGTTTCTAATTCAGTTAGCAAAGAAAATCCCTCAGCGCGGAGAAATCAGGCGGCAAAGCTGGAAAATACAATAAAAAGGGTGTTTTGTCTCCAAATGTCTTGTTTCTCTTATGGAAAAACATCCAATATGTGATAATGTGATGAAATCCAAAAGTAAATCAGTGCAGAGACGGAGAAGCAGGAAGGGAAGTGTTTTCATTTCCCGGGTAATGGTTTGTGTGCGCCGCCCGAAAAATGAACAACGGCGGCGCTTCAGCCTGTTAACGACCAATAGGAGCATTTCCAGAATCACTCCGACGCTTTCCGCCTCTCCTCCCCGGCGGCCGCCGATCGGTTCGTTTCTGTGGAAGCACCGGGAGCCCATTCCCCCATTTACCCCCCGAGAACGCTGCCTCTCGCTCCCTCGGCCCGGATCGCCAGTCACAAGCAAACGGCTCACTTGTGACGCCGCGAGGACCGCCGAGGCCACGAGACGTTATGAGCTGGAAGCGGTTTCAGACTTTACAGAATCACTTCCTCTTCCTCATCGGACTTCTTACAAACGGCTTCGTGCCGGCTGCTAGCGAGCGTTCGCATAACAGAGGTGTTAGCAAGCGTTCGTACAACAGAGGTTCGTAGCGTTCGTAGCGTTCCTACAACAGAGGTGTTAGCGAGCATTCCTACTACAGAGGTGTTAGCAAGCGTTCATAGCGTTCATACAACAGAGGTGTTAGCTTTTGTTCCTGTCTTCTAGAGTCCAGTTCACTTCGTGGAATCATCCAGCAATCCCGGCGCATTATTTCTCTTATATTTTGTTCCTTATCGCTGGATGAAACCAGCCTCGTTAGCGCATGCTAGCCAGCTAACGTTAGCGACACATCTGGAGGACGTTTTTCCCGCCCAGGAACATGAATGCATGTAAGTTTAACACATGGCCGGCTGAACGGACGAGACGAGTGAAAAGAGAAGAAGCTGCATGTACGCTGGCAGAAATACATGAGCACACACACACACACACACACAGTCGATGCCGTCTGAGCTGCTCTGAAGTGAAAGCAGAAATCGATAAAACACAGAAACATTTCAGGATCCAATATCCAACTGCTTCATAGCGGAGGAGGAGGAGGAAGAGGAGGAGGAAGAGTCTATTGAGCAGCAGAAATAACTGATGAAGAATAAAACACAGTGAAGGTTGACGGGGTGGTTCACCTGCACAGGTAAACGTTCCCATCTCTCCGCGCCTGTCTGAGGCTGCTTCTAAAGGTTCACTGTATTTATGTATTGATGGAGTGATGAGGTCATGGAGGGAGCGGCGCTGACGGAGGTGAAGAGTCGTCACCATCATTAAAATGACAATTAAGTCTTTTTTTGTTTCAGCTTCTGCTCTCTTCCTCTCGTGCAGCTGGAGCTCAAGTCAGGTTTTAATTAGAGAGACGGATAACGAGCTCCTCTACCTGCTGGTCCTAATCCCTCCTCCTCCTCCTCCTCCTCCTCCTCCTCCCCCTCTTCCTCCTCCTCCTCCTCCTCCTCCTCCTCCTCTTCCTTCTCCCCCTACTCCAAATCCTCCTCCTCCTCCTTCAAACCTATGTCCTCCTGCTCTTCCTCCTCCTCCTCCTCCTCCTCCTCCTCCTCCTCCTCCGTTCATACAGAAGCTTTTCTTCATCCTCTGTGTCCATCATCATGTTTTTAAATGTGTGTTTTCATATCGTTCTCAGTTTCTTCCTCCATTTGCTCGGCTGCTGGTTTCTGTCACATTATAATAAAGCCAACACAACACACACAACACACATAACACAACACACACACACACAACACACACACAACACACACAACACACATAACACAACACACATAACACAACACACACACAACACACACAACACACATAACACAACACACATAACACAACACACACACACACACACACACACACACACAACACACACAACACACATAACACAACACACACACACACACACAACACACACACAACACATCTAACCTCCACCAGCTCGTCTGTGTTATTGTTATTCATGTTCTGCGGTTTCTGTTTTATAAAAAAAAGATTGCGTTACCGTTCGCTGCGGTCGAGAAACTCACAAAGAAGTTAAAAACAATAAAGAGAGACGCGTCTCCTTTTGTCATGATCATGGTCATGTGACTTCCTCCTCCTCCTCCTCTTCCTCCTCCTCCTCCTCTTCCTCCTCCATCACAGCAGGATGAGGGGAAACCTTATTAACTTAAGGAAGGATCACTTCGTTAATACCTGGCAAATAAGTGGATTAGCAGGAGGGTCAGAATGGATTAGCCGTCTTTTTTTCCCCCATCAGAAATCCCCCCACCTTCCTCCTCCTCCTCTTCCTCCTCCTCCTATTAATCTCGTCTAAATCCTGCAAAGCAAAGGATCGGGGCCAAGAGGAGCCAGACGTCGTCCCGCTGTGGACTTCTTGGACTTCAGCAAAGCGAGGGGGGGCTTCATTCTCCTTGGTTTACCTTCTTCCTCCTCCTCCTCCTCCTCCTCCTCCTCCTCCTCCTCCTCCTCCTCCTCCTCCTCCTCCCTCTCCTCTTCCTCTCCTCTCCTCCTCTCCCTCTCCTCCTATTTTTCCTCCTCCTCCTCCTCCTCCTCCTCCTCCTCTTCCTCCTCCTCCCTCTCCTCCTCCTCCTCCTCCTCTCTCCTCCTCCCTCTCTTCCTCCTCTCCCTCTCCTCCTCCTCCTCCTCCTCCTCCTCCTCCTCCTCCTCCTCCTCCTCCTCTCTTTGTCTCCCCTAAGAATACAACAGCAACATCAAAGCTTGTGTTGCCGTGACAACAGCCTGCCTGATCCTCCACTAAGGGGTCACCTGGAGGATGAAGATGAAAGAAGCTCTGACATCTTCGTCTTCCGTCTCCGCTTCACGGTCGAGTGAAGACGAGTTCCGCTCCACGTGTTGTAGTCACCGTGCAGAACGATCAATAATCAACGATCAATAATCCATATGCACGTAGATGCCCTGATGGTTGATTAACACATGAAGGCTTTCCTTTCAGAAACTATTTAAAGACTTAAATGAAACACAAACCAGTCGACTAGTTTATGGTCTTCAAGCTTCAGAGGGAGGAACGGCTGTTCAGCGATCAATAAAGTTATGAATAAAGTTATGTGCAATAAAGTAATGTGCAATAAAGTTATGATCAATACAGTCATGATCAATAAAGTTATGTACAGTAAAGTTATGTACAATAAAGTTATGTACATTAAAGTTATGTGGAATAAAGTTATGATCAATACAGTTATGATCAATAAAGTTATATATAATAAAGTTATGATCAATAAAGTTATGTGCAATAAAGTTATGTACAATAAAGTTATGTACATTAAAGTTATGTGGAATAAAGTTATGATCAATAAAGTTATGTACAATAAAGTTATGTACAACAAAGTTATGATCAATAAAGTTATGATCAATAAAGTTATATATAATAAAGTTATGATCAATAAAGTTATATATAATAATGTTATGATCAATAAAGTTATGTGTCCAGATTCTTGTCAAACAGGTCAAATGTAATGTAGTTAAGCTTCATCTTTACACTTTAACAAATACTCTTTACGTCGCTTGAAAGAGACGTTTTACTGATTCACCGTTTTAAAGCTCAGTGAAGCGCCGACACAAAAGAATTATAACGTTTTCTGACTTGAGAAACTCTTTAAATGTAACTGAGAACTATTCATGGAGCTCCGTGAGCCTCACAGAAGAGAAGCTACTCAGCTCAGAGTCAAAGTCCTCATAGGAACGCCGCCGCTCTGCAGCGCTAACTCCGCTACCTCTGAGCGCCGGCTAACGTTCCTCAGTCGGCAGACGTTGAGCGACGGGTCAGGAAATGCTCGACTACGTTCCCGTTTCATCGCTAATGAGAAACAATACCGGTTTAGGGGAGCGGGTCCGCTCTGTGATTCACCGCTAAACTGCTCATTAATTACAGAGGGCATTAATCTGAGGGGCTTAATGGGCTTAATGGGCTTAATGGGCAATGAAGCATGTGACTGGCACACACCTCCAGCTCCTGGTCATCCATCAGCTTACTGTTCCTATTAGCGTCCTGTTCTCAATTAGCTTCCTGTTCTCTATTAGCTTCCTGTACTCTAGTGTCATGTTCTCTATTAGCTTCCTGTTCTCTATTAGCTTCCTGTTCTCTATTAGAGTCCTGTTCTCTATTAGCTTCCTCTTCTCTATCAGCTTCATGTTCTCTATTAGCTTCCTGTTCTCTATCAGCTTCATGTTCTCTATTAGCTTCCTGTTCTCTATCAGCTTCATGTTCTCTATTAGCTTCCTGTTCTCTATCAGCTTCATGTTCTCTATTAGCTTCCTGTTCTCTATTAGCTTCCTGTTCTCTATCAGCTTCATGTTCTCTATTAGCTTCCTGTTCTCTATCAGCTTCATGTTCTCTATTAGCTTCCTGTTCTCTATCAGCTTCATGTTCTCTATTAGCTTCCTGTTCTCTATTAGCTTCATGTTCTCTATTAGCGTCCTGTTCTCTATCAGCTTCATGTTATCTATTAACGTCCTGTTCTCTATCAGCTTCATGTTATCTATTAGCGTCCTGTTCTCTATCAGCTTCCTGTTCTCTATCAGCTTCCTGTTCTCTATTAGCTTCATGTTATCTATTAACGTCCTGTTCTCTATCAGCTTCCTGTTCTCTATCAGCTTCCTGTTCTCTATCAGCTTCATGTTATCTATTAACGTCCTGTTCTCTATCAGCTTCATGTTATCTATTAACGTCCTGTTCTCTATCAGCTTCCTGTTCTCTATCAGCTTCCTGTTCTCTATTAGCTTCATGTTATCTATTAGCTTCCTCTTCTCTATTAGCTTCATGTTATCTATTAGCGTCCTGTTCTCTATCAGCTTCATGTTCTCTATTAGCTTCCTGTTCTCTATTAGCTTCATGTTCTCTATTAGCTTCCTGTTCTCTATCAGCTTCATGTTCTCTATTAGCTTCCTGTTCTCTATTAGCTTCCTGTTCTCTATCAGCTTCATGTTCTCTATTAGCGTCCTGTTCTCTATTAGCTTCCTGTTCTCTATCAGCTTCATGTTCTCTATTAGCTTCCTGTTCTCTATTAGCTTCATGTTCTCTATTAGCTTCCTGTTCTCTATCAGCTTCATGTTCTCTATTAGCTTCCTGTTCTCTATTAGCTTCATGTTCTCTACCAGCTTCATGTTCTCTATTAGCTTCCTGTTCTCTAGTGTCATGTTATCTATTAGCTTCATGTTCTCTATTAGCTTCATGTTCTCTATCAGCTTCATGTTCTCTATTAGCTTCATGTTCTCTATTAGCTTCCTGTTCTCTAGTGTCATGTTCTCTATTAGCTTCCTGTTCTCTAGTGTCATGTTATCTATTAGCTTCATGTTCTCTATTAACGTCCTGTTCTCTATCAGCTTCATGTTCTCTATTAGCTTCCTGTTCTCTATAGACTTCCTGTTCTCTATTAGCTTCCTGTTCTCTATTAGCTTCCTGTTCTCTATAGACTTCCTGTTCTCTATTAGCTTCCTGTTCTCTATAGACTTCCTGTTGAGGGTTCACGAGGAAGTAATATTTTGACTCTGTTGCTGTTGTTGTTGTTGTTGTTGTTGTTGATCATTCTCTGGCATTTCCTTCTTGATTAATAAAGTGTTGTCTTATCTTCAATGAGTATTTTAGATTTTGCTAATAAAACTTAAGAGCTTTTACTGAAGTAAAAAGTTAAGTATATATTTGAATGGAGTATTTTCATGTTGCTTTTTCACCTCCAAAGTAAAGCAGTAATAAACATTTAAATACAGAATCTCTTTCATGTTTCTCTGCAGGTTTCCTTCTCTTCGTGTTATTCTTTTCCCCTTTGGACCCAGCTGGAGATTTATCTTTATTTAGCGTTTTACTTTTTTGTGTTTTATTATCGTCTCTGTGTGTGTGTGTGTGTGTGTGACGGGGGGGGGGGGGGGGGGGGGGTGGGTGGGTACCTACACACACACACACTGAGGGTCGCAGCAGGACTTCAGAAAAACAAAGTCGGACACACCGGGGAGCCGGTGTGTGTGTGTGTGTGTGTGTGTGTGTGTGTGTGTGTGTGTGTGTGTGTGTGTGTGTGTGTGTGTGTGTGTGTGTGTGTGTGTGTACCTGGTGTAAACTCTCCCCATTAACTCTCTGACATCACAACAACTCCTGCCGGCCTCTGTTCATTAGTTCCCATGATGCAACACTAACCTAGCAACCAGACCCGTGGCTAACTCCCCTGCTGTTTCCGCGCTCTGATTGGACCGGGTCCCCGGGGGTCACGGCCCCCGCCGGCCCCGCCATCTGTCCTGCAGGCGCCGGCGCGACGCAGGCAGCTGCCGGCTAACGGAGGTGGCTAACGGAGGCGGCTAACGGGAGCCAGGAACCTGGCGGGAGGCGGACTTAGACGAGCCGCTTTTAGCTCGCTCTGTGTCACTTCCTGTCCAGAGAGCGCCGTCCAGACGTGACTTTGATCTCCAAGATATTCTCAACCATCAAGAAATAGGGAACTTGAAGAAAATTATAATTTATTTTTGTTTCATGGACATTAAGTTATGCATCAAATCTGCACATGCGAATACAACAAATGTATTATTTAAGTCCCGCCCCTTCCTGTTGACCACCACGGACCTTCGGTCGAAATAAAATGTGTTTGGTAGTAAAACGATGAGAGATAAATAATGTTTTGATCCCGTTTGAATTGTCCATGAATTACACATTTTATTAATTTAAGAAAGTCTCATTTAGTCGTTTGCCTACAGCTTTGCACTTTTGTTTAGTTTTGTTAGTTCATTTAATCCATCTATCCATCTATCTATCTATCTATCTATCTATCTATCTATCTATCTATCTATCTATCTGTCTATCCATCCATCCATCCATCCATCCATCCATCCATCTATCTATCTAAAACTGTTAAACATTAGAACACTCAACAGCAACGTGGTCCATGTTTGTTCCTCAGATGTTTTCCTTTGAGGTCACAGATGATAATCGGAGCCAAAGCTTCGTAATACATCTGAACTCATTCATAATATTAAAAAGCCTCCGTGGATTTATTATCATTAATTAATATCAGAAACCCAAGATGTGATGAGAGGAAGGAGCTGCAGATCAGATGATGAATATGAATCACAGCCAGATGGAGGAGAGCGTCTGGTTATCACAGGAAGTAGAGACGGCCTTTAAAGGGAGGGAGGGGTCAGAGGTCACCTGTTGAACTCCTCTGCTCAATACATGATTGTAACGTCTGTCTAAACTTTAGGAACTTGACTGTTTGTCGTTCTGCTGCCAAACCAACATCCGCCCAAAACATCCCGGCGAGCTGGAGGTCGTTTATTGACGAGTTTAGACGAACACAGAACGTCTAAAACTGATCCCGGATCTGTGTCTTCTTCTTGGCTCCGCCAGGAAAAGGGCTTTTAATATTTCGAGAGCTTTTATATTTCCTGCCAATAACACAAAGAAAAAAGAACCGTGGGCCGACAGAAAGGACAGTTTGACAGTTTATTCCGGCTGCGGTTTAAGAGCCAAGAAGAGTCAACGTGTGGAGAGAATGCCGAGCGGCTCGCTGCATATTCATGATGGCCGCCGCACGCCGCTGCCTTAAAGTCTGATGCCGGCAGAGAAACCCGATAGCGGAGGAGGAGAAGTGAGCAGTTCACCTTCAGGAGGCAGAAGGATCCATGCAAGGCTCGGGGTTAAAAGTTATCACGATCGTTGTGTTTACTCACAAACACAATCTGATTGCTTCAGGGTCAAGCTTTTGTTTTTTGGGTCTTAACTTGAACAATTTTAGCGTTTTCATTGTAACGTCCTGGAAATTGTCGCATTCAGCGTTCGGCTGTACTTAGCTCCGCCCCCTGGTTTCCCTTCTGGTTTAAAAAAAACAAGATGGCGACGTACAAAAGGCCAAAAACAAGGCTTCAGAAGTGCAGTCAAACCAACGGGCGACACCTTCTTCTTCTTCTTCTTCTTCTTCTTCTTCTTCTTCTTCTTCTTCTTCTTCTTCTTCTTCTTCTCCTCCTCCTCCTTCTCCTCCTCCTTCTCCTCCTTCTCCTCCTTCTCCTTCTCCTCCTCCTCCTCCTCCTCCTCCTCCTCCTCCTCCTCCTCCTCTCTGGATTGAACGGATCACTGGAAACCTCATGAACTACACTTAACACCTGTAAAAGAGCTCTGTATCTCTATGACCCCTGGAACACACACAACTCAGTGTAAGACACACACACACACACACACACACACACACACACACACACACACACTGTATCTATATCTCACTGCAACTCCACCAAAATAATCCAATCATGGACACACCACAGAGTGCGCTGCAGCTCTCAGCATCCTCACAGTTGTACATCAGTTGAATGCTGGCCGAGCTCCGATTTACGGCGACTGCCAAATAGACACACACACACACACACACACACACACACACACACACACACACACACACAGCCACAAATAAACACACACACTTCTTTGTGTAGTGTACAGCGGCCGCCACAGATAAGCTCAAATAAACAACAGACCTGGAAAAATAAATCCACCTCCCTCTCTCTCTCTCTCTCTTCACCCCGGGGGACGAGAGAGGGCATACAAAGAAACGCCGCCTGGTACTATAAAGCTTCTTGACATCACACACACACACACACACACACACACACACACACACACACACACACACACACACACACACACACACACGATACAAATAAGAAACAGAGAGGGAGGTATGGTTCCTCAGGGAGGATCACCTCTTCTATCGCTCCACACACTCCTTTTATCTACTGGCTAATGAGGAGCAGATACACACACACACAAACAACCACACACACTTAATAACCGACAAACACATACACACACCCAAGAAGCTCCGAACACACACACACACACACACACACACATACACACGTCCTCAGGACTGGGGTTTCGTCAGACCATCTCTCAGCGAGTGTCCCACTTCCAAAACTGTGGACCGCTGCTTACATCATTATGTAACGCTGTGTGTGTGTGTGTGTGTGTGTGTGTGTGTGTGTGTGTGTGTGTGTGTGTGTGTGTGTGTGTGTGTGTGTGTGTGTTTGTTGCTCATACCAGAAAGGCTTTGAACACTCAGCCTCCTTCCTCAGTGCTCTGTGATTGGTCAGAAACTCGGCAAAGTTTGCAAAGTGAGCTCCTGTGGACCCTCAGGGGTCAGGAACCTGTAGAGTTCTCCTCTGGACCCTCAGGGGTCAGGAACCTGTAGAGTTCTCCTCTGGACCCTCAGGGGTCAGGAACCTGTAGAGTTCTCCTCTGGACCCTCAGGGGTCAGGAACCTGTAGAGTTCTCCTCTGGACCCTCAGGGGTCAGGAACCTGTAGAGTTCTCCTCTGGACCCTCAGGGGTCAGGAACCTGTAGAGTTCTCCTCTGGACCCTCTTCAACAAAACCACAAAACCCTCTTCAACAAAACCTGGACCCACTTCTCAACTCTAAAAGTCCTTCGAGTCCTTAGTCGTGCTCGTTCTCGTAGATCCTCAAGATCTCCTCAATCCTCCCCGGAAGTCCTTCAAGACTCTCAGACCCTTAAGAACTTCTGGATCCTCCTCACTGGACCCTGGTACCTCATGAAGGCCTCCACCTTGAGACCCACTAGGAACCTTTATCTCACACCACCACATCGACCTCAGTGAACCTGAACCTCCTCCCTGGACCCTGGTACCCCATGAAGGCCCTGGTACCTCACTGGACCCTGGTACCTCATGAAGGTCCTGGTACCTCATGAAGGCCCTGGTACCTCATGAAGGCCCTGGTACCTCATGAAGGCCCTGGTACCTCACTGGACCCTGGTACCTCATGAAGGTCCTGGTACCTCATGAAGGCCCTGGTACCTCATGAAGGCCCTGGTACCTCACTGGACCCTGGTACCTCATGAAGGCCCTGGTACCTCATGAAGGCCCTGGTACCTCACTGGACCCTGATACCTCATGAAGGTCCTGGTACCTCATGAAGGTCCTGGTACCTCATGAAGGCCCTGGTACCTCACTGGACCCTGATACCTCATGAAGGTCCTGGTACCTCATGAAGGCCCTGGTACCTCACTGGACCCTGGTACCTCATGAAGGCCCTGGTACCTCATGAAGGCCCTGGTACCTTATGAAGGCCCTGGTACCTCATGAAGGCCTCCACCTTGAGACCCACTAGGAACCTTTATCTCACCACATCACATCGACCTCAGTGAACCTGAACCTCCTCACCGACTCGTGGACTTCCCCACTGAGTCCTAGGAGCTCGCTAACGACCACTTAGACCTCCTTCAGGAGCCGTGGAACCTAATGACTCCTGAAACTCGTTAGTCTCCCGCCGACCCCTCGACCCGAAACCCCCGGCTGCTTCCTGAGGACAACATCTGGAACCCGTTCAGGAACCTGCTGAGTGGAACTTTCTCGAGGTAATTCAATTGGTTTCCCGAGGTTTCCGATCATGTGTTGGTCTCTCAGCTTGGTGAACATCAGTGGGCTCAGGGCTCCATTAATATGGATCATGAGGAGTTTATTTCTGATGGAAGATGCTGAACACTGAGCGCCGCTGGAAAAAGTCTGAATCTTTCTTTTTTTTTGGGACGTAAAAGGCTTCACAACTTTGAGAAAAACTAAAAATAATGAAGTTTCCAGAGAATACTCGGTCTGTCCTGGGAGTTTCTGACAGGCTGCTGGAGGAGAACTGCTGGCCCCCATCATCACCCACTGGAGAGAGGAGGAGGGAAGGAGGGAGCGAGGATCCCAGAGGAGGAGAGAGGAGTCAGAGGCCTCTTGTAGGAGGAGGGAAGGAGACAGATGGAGGCGATGCGCTTCACTGAGGACACACGACCTCTCCTCTTTCCTTTCCTTCCTTCCTGTCTCCATCTTTAAAGTAGGAACTATCATCAAGTCACAACTTTCTCATCAAGACTTTACATCCTCAGTTCTTTCGTTTAGTTGAGATACTGGAGGAGTTAGACGGAGCTGTTAAAGGGAGAGTTATTGGCTGTTTTAGTTCATTCAGTTTTAAACTGACAACAATATGTCTTCGAAAATAAACGCCGTCCTTCTTCAAGATCTACTTTCTCTTTTCACTTTCTTGCTACCGCCAGAAGGCAACTCTCTCCTGACCACCAGGGGGCGACTCCTCTGGTTGTATAGAAGTATTCATGTGTTAACGCTGGTTCTCCGTGAGAAGAGAGAACGTTCTCCTCCTCTGATGATAATTCAGGTTTGAAAAGCCCGACTTGTCTGAAGTGGAAATCCTGCTCTTGCACGACACAATAATGGAAGTGTGATGAAGAGAAGGCGCCTCCTATCTCCATGAAGATCTCAGTCTTATCTAACACGTGCACACGCGTGTTCACACGTGCACATGCGTGTTCACACGTGCACATGCGTGTTCACACGTGCACACGCGTGTTCACACGTGCACACGCGTGCAGCTCTCACGATGACATCGTCTCACGGCCAGAAACGTCTTTTAGTTCAGTTTTATCTGCACATCAAACCGGTGGCTGATTAAGAGACCAGATAGAGAACAGAGAGAGTGTGTGTGTGTGTGTGTGTGTGTGTGTGTGTGTGTGTGTGTGTGTGTGTGTGTGTGTGTGTGTGTGTGTGTGGTTTCATCTTGGGAGATGAGTGCACACACACAAACTTCATAAATCAGCTTGTTATCCAGCAACCATCAGGGTCAGGCTCTCTCTCTCTCTCTCTCTCTCTCTCTCTCTCTCTCTCTCTCTCTCTCTCTCTCCCATTTCCTTCCTCTTCACTTTGTCTCTTCTTTCTTTCCACCACTTCCTCCTCCATCTCTCGCCACAAAAACACACACACACGCAATCAAATCCCACAAACTACATCCTCCCTTCCTCCTCTCTCTCTCTCTCTCTCTCTCTCTCTCTCTCTCTCTCTCTCTCTCTCTCTCTCTCTCTCTCCGTCCCAGACAGGAAGTGGGTGCATTAGCAGAGTGAAGACGGTCCTGATGAGGTTAACATCCATTATCTGTCCATTTACAGGATGAGGAGGAGGAAGAGGGGGAAGAGGAAGAGGAGGAAGAAGAGGAGGAGCAGCAGCTAAGCGATAGAGGTCTCACCACAACGAGCTTCGTTTCTGCAGAACAAACCACAGACAACATGTTTG
>JBAMJR010000676.1:5000-10000 GCA_038501785.1 Myoxocephalus aenaeus | reverse complement strand
TAAGCTCTTCCTCTTCCTCCTCCTCTTCCTCCTCCTCTTCTTCTTTTAATGCCTTATCTTTTACTCTTTTAAGCAGCTTTCTTTCTTTCTTCTTCTTTTTTTTTTGCTGCAGCAGCTGAAAGACTCACTGTCGCTTCACAGAGAACCAACAACCAACTGGTGACCACTTCCTGTTGTTCTGCATCATCATCATCATCATCATCATCATCATCATCATCATCATCATCATCATCATCATCATCATCATCATCATCATTATCATCATCATCACCATCATCATCATCAATACTGATCTCCACCTCAGCATCTATCATCTCAATCTTTCTTCCTCCAGACGTAGAACCGACCTGACCAGCGTCTCAACATCAGAACCAACGATGTTCTGTTGGAGAACCACAGAAGAAGAAGAAGCTCCGCCTCCACGCCGTCACAGGAAACAAGCTCTGATCCCATGCACATCTGATCACATGCACATCTGATCCCATGCACATCTGATCCCATGCACATCTGATCACATGCACATCTGATCACATGCACATCTGATCACATGCACATCTGATCCCATGCACATCTGATCACATGCACATCTGATCACATGCACATCTGATCACATGCACATCTGATCACATGCACATCTGATCCCATGCACATCTGATCACATGCACATCTGATCACATGCACATCTGATCACATGCACATCTGATCACATGCACATCTGATCCCATGCACATCTGATCACATGCACATCTGATCACATGCACATCTGATCACATGCACATCTGATCCCATGCACATCTGATCACATGCACATCTGATCACATGCACATCTGATCCCATGCACATCTGATCACATGCACATCTGATCACATGCACATCTGATCACATGCACATCTGATCCCATGCACATCTGATCACATGCACATCTGATCACATGCACATCTGATCACATGCACATCTGATCACATGCACATCTTATGCAGAGTTGCTCCACATATTTGAGTACATTTCTGCTCGTTACATGAAATCAGTCTTTTTTTAAATGAACCTCTTGTTGACTCGTGGGTTGTTTGGTTGTTGTTGTTGTTGTTGTTGTTGGTTGTTTGGTTGTTGTTGTTGTTGTTGTTGTTGTTGTTGTTGTTGTTGTTTTATTTGTATGAAATCATGAGTTCAGTGTGTAACTTTCCTGATCAGCTGACCATCACCTGGTTACCCATAGGGGCTCTAGACCTCTTCTCCCTGTTTGAGTCGTCACATTAATTCCAATCCTTGTGTTTATTTATATGTATTTGTTCAGCAAAGTATTGGGAAAAAAATGTATATCTGCAAAATAAATCCCTCTAAAAGATAATGTGATCATAACTCTGAACATCCAGCATGATGAGCGAGGTTTAGTCCGGTGCCTTAACATCAACCCACACTGAGAGAGCAGCTTTAGAAGGATGGAGACCTGAAGCATCGACGTCTGTTACCATAAACACAAAGCAGGGCAGAAGCTCCTGTCAACACCATCAGCTGTCTGACTGGGCTACGCTGCGTTAAGGGACCAATGAGAACGTAGGATTCTGAAGCGCCCGCGGAGAGAAAAAGAATAAAGTGTTGTAACTGTAGATACTAATATGGTTTGTAAGGTTATGATCGCTTCATTAGACTCACAGGACGCTGTCAGAGGAACGTATGAAGCTTTTAGTGAATCCTTAAAATCACCACGGAAAGTGAGGGAGTTTACCTGAATAATTAAACCTAACGATGTATTCTTATGCCGTGTTCACACCGGACGCGGCGCGAATTATCGCGCCGCGTTCACCGCGGAAGTTTACTCGCGCGAGTGAAACGAGGGTGTTCACACCAAACTCGAAACATCGCGCCGCGAAAGGGGCGTGGCTTATCTCAGTCACTTGTCTCTGTGAAAGGAGCTTTCATTTCCGCTATCGACCATGGAGTAAATAACCACTAGTTTTGCTTTATACTTGTTGTGGAAGTTCCAAACATATCGGAACATGAAACGCCCTTGTGTTTGGGTTCATAACACCATCCGTAGCCGCACACAGCTCGGTGAATTTCTCCGACTCCTCCAGGAACTGCGTCTGGCTTCTCCGTAAAACGGATACCGATTCTGTCACCCACCATGGAATTAACCACTAGTTCTGCTTTATACTTGTTGTGTAAACTCCACATACGTCGGAACATCAAACTCCGTGGTGTCTGGGTTCATAATATTATCCGTAGTCCCACAACAGTGTCTGAATGACGGCCGCTGCCAGCGCTGGTTCTGGCGAAGCAGCAGCAGTTTCATTCGGGACCGGCAAGAGGCAAGACGGCGGTGATGATGGGGCGGAGCTTCTCAACGCTGATTCTCAACGCTGATTGGCTGCCGCAACTTTGCGTCACGCGAATTCTCCGCTGGAGTTGGGAGAATTGAACTCACGCGAATTCGCGCCGCGTCCTTCGCTCTGTTCGCCCCTCGTCAAACGCTCTGTTCGCGGCCGCCTCAAACGCGTCTATCGCGCCGCCCCGCGAAAAAAATCGCCGATTCGCGGGGCGGCGCGTCTGTGGATTGACTTTGCATGTAATCTGGTCGCGCCGCAAATTCGCGCCGCGTCCGGTGTGAACACGGCATTAGACCTCACAAGAGTCACAGCGTTTTAGCAACTTAAATGAATTAAATCAACGGCAAGGTGCCGTTTTTTACCGGGGGCAGAAGTCAAACAGGTTATTACACATGGTGAGGGACAGGTGACCTCCAGGTGACCTCCAGGTGACCTCCAGGTGACGTGAACTACTTCTACACTTTTTAACATCTTGGGATCAAATGTTTCTCGACCCACCAGCTGCCGTCGGCTCGAGACCCAACAAACACACACGGCTGGTTTTCTGCCCTCTTTCTACTGTGTGTGTGTGTGTGTGTGTGTGTGTGTGTGGTGTGTGTGTGTGTGTGTGTGTGTGTGTGTGTGTTTGCTGGAAAATAGAAGTGCCACCTCAGCAGGTTGCATCATGGGAAAGTGGAGCAGATCAGAGGGGAGGAATAAAAAAACGACCAACCGACATGCAGAACAACCTCCACCCTCAGCCGCCGCCCGCGCCGGGACGCCATCTTGTTCTAGACCAGCGACACGCGGAGGACAAAATGGCCGCCATCTGCACATGACCGCAATGCCCTATTTCCTGTTTAGAGTCGACCGTGAACCAGAGAGGCAGCTCCTCCACGACTAAACTACTAGTTAGGTTTTAAACAACTAAACTACTAGTTAGGTTTTAGACGACTAAACTACTAGTTAGGTTTTAACAACTAAACTACTAGTTAGGTTTAAACTACTAAACTACTAGTTAGATTTAAACGACTAAACTAACTAGTTAGGTTTAACAACTAAACTACTAGTTAGGTTTAATAACTAAACTACTAGTTAGGTTTAACAACTAAACTACGAGTTAGGTTTAAACAACTAAACTACTAGTTAGGTTTAAAACTACTAAACTACTAGTTAGATTTAAACGACTAAACTACTAGTTAGGTTTTAACAACTAAACTACTAGTTAGGTTTAATAACTAAAACTACTAGTTAGGTTTTAAACAACTAAACTACTAGTTAGGTTTAACAAACTAAACTACTAGTTAGGTTTTAAACTACTAAAACTACTAGTTAGATTTAAACGACTAAACTACTAGTTAGGTTTAACAACTAAACTACTAGTTAGGTTTAATAACTAAACTACTAGTTAGGTTTAACAACTAAACTACGAGTTAGGTTTAACAACTAAACTACTAGTTAGGTTTAACAACTAAACTACTAGTTAGGTTTAACAACTAAACTACTAGTTAGGTTTAAACAACTAAACTACTAGTTAGGTTTAAACTCCTTTGTGATGATCTAATAATAAATAATAGCTGGTTATCTTAACTTTTAAACACAGATGTATATTCGTTATCTGTTGTACATGTTTTTTTTAACATACCCATTAACTAAATGTTTTATTCATTAACTAAAATGTTTTATTCATTATGCTCATCAGCATATTGTCTCTCGTCATATTTTAAGTTCAGAGCGTTCGCTGAATACTGAAGCAACAGGATGAAGGTTGGCCACCAGGAGCTCCTTCCTCTTCATCAAACTTTGATGACCTTCTGCTCGTCTTCTCTCTCCTGAGCCTCACTCTGTTCTCTGCAGGTCATATGCACAGCTTGCACTTTGATTTAAAACAAGGAGGCGCGATGAACCCTCTTCCCTTGACTCCTTGACTCCTTGACTCCTTGACTCCTTCTAGCTGACCTTCATTACGATGAAACTCTGAATATACTGCAGAACAGTTCAGAGGAGGTGCAGAGTGGAAGAGCAGGAGATCTGAGGATCTGTCTGAGGAGGAAAGAGGAGGAGGAGGGAGGAGGAGGAGGAGGAAGAGGAGGAGGGAGGAGGAGGAGGGAGGAGGAGGAGGAAGAGGAGGAGGAGGAGGAGGAGGAGGAGGAGGAGGACAGGTGAAGATGGAGCAGCAGGAGGAGAAGTGGAAGGGCAAAAGGAGGAGCAGATGGTGGAGGGAGGGAGCAAGGAGAAGGGAGAAAGGATAGTAACAGGAGGAGGTAAGCTGAAGGAGGAGATGGAGGAAGAGGAGCAAGAGGAGGAGAAAAGAAGAGGAGGATGGAGATGTAAAAACAGAGGAGGAGGAAGAAAAGGAGTGGCATGAAGAGGGAGCTCCTGCAGGGAGGACGAGGAGCAGCAGCAGCAGGAGGTTCAGACCTCCTCCTGCTGCTGCTCCTCGTTCCTCCTGCAGGAGGTGACAGAGGGAAGAGGAGGAAGAGGAGGAAGAGGAGGAAGAGGAGGAGGCGCTCACTGGGCCACATTGTTCAGAGATGATTAAAAAACCAGCGAGAGAGGAGAAACGCACGACGCCTCGCTGGCTGTTTGTCAGCCGAGACACGGAGCGGGAGATAACTGAGAGAGTGTGTGTGTGTGTGTGTGTGTGTGTGTGTGTGTGTGGTGTGTGTGTGTGTGTGTGTGTGTGTGTGTGTG
>JBAMJR010000675.1:0-46023 GCA_038501785.1 Myoxocephalus aenaeus | reverse complement strand
TGTATACCTGGTGGTGTGGCAGTGGAAGGGCTAAAGTGTGGCAAGTGATGGTTGGTTTTAATTTGGATTGAATTGATCTGTGCGCCACAATAGCTCTGTGGAAAGTGTTGATGTTGACTATCGCCATTTTATGGGAACTGAAATGGAAATTTAGAGCAGTGGCATTTGTTTTTCATAGGCGCAGAAATATTCATGAAGTACAATTAATTCAGAAGTGTGTCGCATTCACATCGCTGGATATTAGCACTATTAAATATATGTTTTGTTAAAGATATTTTCAACAACTTGTCAAAATTGTAAGGATTTTAAAGAGCCTGTAGATGATTTCTTAAATACGTGGAGATTTGTACACACCCACACACACACACACAAGAACTAAACACACTTTCACATCTGAGATTCAGCTGACATCTGAGTGAGAGAGAGTGTGTGTGTGTGTGTGTGTGTGTGTGTGTGTGTGTGTGTGTGTGTGTGTGTGTGTGTTCAGCTCGTCCACTGAATGCCGTTGCTCCTAGCTGCTGCTGCTGCTGCTGCTGGGACTAAACTGAGCTTACTCTGGGGTCAAAATACCAAACCACTTCTACTGATTTGTCTCGTCCTCATGATACTGTTTATCTGTGCTGCGAGACATTTTGGGGAATGCAGAGCTAAGGCAACATTTGTATGTATGCGTGTGTGTGTGTGCGTGTGTCCATGTGTGGGTGTGTATGCTTGCAAAGTGTGTGTGTGAGAGCTCACATGAGGCCACGTTGGTATACAAGTGCTTTTTTATTATTACTTTTGCGTGACACAGATTCTACGACACTGAAGACATTTTGTGCGTCGTCACGTTTTGTTTCGCACGCAAATATTGTTGTTTCACCTCTTACACGTTCATGGCTCGTACATTTAAAACTAAAGTTTCTCTTTTATTTTTTAAAAGGCAATCTGGTTTCTTTTTTAGTGAAAGAAAATTGGGAATTTACTTGTAATATTTAAAGTGTATTGTACATTTTATTACTGTGTTTTTATGTATTTTGTAAAAAATTTACGATCAACTGGTTTAACCTTTTTTTTATTATTGGGAAACGGGGTGTTGTTCAATATTTTTGAGAAATAAATATTGTTTTAATTACACAAACTGTTTAGGACAGTCTGGTACACGGTAGTTGCCATTAACTCTGAATGAAAATATATATATATTTTTTTTAAGAAACACCTTTCTGCTTTCACTGCCTTTGAGTTTTGTGTTTGTATTTATTGCCACCACGGCAAACCCGCAACCGCTTCTCATCAACAAAAGGAGCGCGACGACGTCGTGACGTGATCGGCCCCGACTCGTCTCCAGGCCAATCCCGTCGAGGCGTCCCAAATGTTTGTTGTCGAGCAAAAGGAAGTGCAACATTTGTGTGTGTGTGTGTGTGTGTGTGTGTGTGTGTGTGTGTGCTGCGCTTTCGTTCTTTGTGACCCCGGCCTTGTGTGAATTAGTATGTCATGTGTAAAAGATCTTGTTAATATGGAGGCCGGTGTGCAGTCGTATAATCAAGCCCTAGTTAGAAGCAGAAAAGGTCACGAGGAGCCTAGATCCTCCCTGCTACCCCGGGAACTCTGGGGGAAAGAAGAAAAAAAGGAGCAGAGGAGGCACTGCACAGAAAGTCAGCACAGACAGTCATTCTAAAGGACAAAAAGGTTGTTGGGCGCAGTCCCCCCCTCTCCCCCACACACCTCCTGCATACATTGGGCCGTTATCTAAAATTGTGATTTATGCAGTATTTTAATATTTTGCTTATTCTTTCCCCTTGGGTGCTCTCTGAGCGGTGATAAAAAGGCGATGCTGAAAGAGCACCATTAATTTGCTCCGATGACTGGGGAGATAAGGCCAGATAATGGGAAAGATAAGCAGGGAAGATATACCATCAGAAACCCCGATTATTACCATTAAAATTCCAGCCCAGCAATCTGCAGCTGGCTGATAATTCCTTCTCCGTTTCCACCACTTTGGATGATAAGGCAAAAAATAGTCACTCAGTGCTCCTTGATTAGACTGCCTGGATATCCCGATAATACAGTGATAAATTATGTATTTTCCCCTCTTGTTTTCTTTCTGTGAAACGTTACATCTGATTTCTTTTTTTAAATATATATATATATATATATATATATATATATATATATAAATAAATAAATAGATATCCCTGGGCCCCCTTTCTGCATCCCCTTCCTCTCGTTGCTTTTCCAAGAGAAAACGAAGGAAAAAAAGACCCGTGCACTTTTATTGTAATAAGAGTTTGATAGGAAGAGGAGATAGCGGTGGTGGTGTTTTGTGTGGGAGCACATATCAATGTTATCAGCCCATCTCCCGGGGCCAGCTGCTAGCTGCTGTTGTTTTTAGCCTTATCACCCCGTGCCAATATGCCAATAAATTGCCCCGGATTGTTAGCCGCTCCAAAGGCGGGTCGCTGGAATTTGACAGGGATGATGAAAATATCGCCGATGCTCTGCGGATTGCGATTAGCTGCTAGTAATATGATGTGTGAATTCCTCCAAGCTCCCCCCTTTCCATCCTCCCCTCCACGTCCCCCCTCCCTTCTTGCTTCTCCCCTGCTGCCGGTGTCGTCCGTACCTCTATTCGCACTGAGGGGGGGGAACATTTTGATCCTTAATAGCAAGGACCGATATGAAACCGGCTGAATTGAAACCAGCACCCCCTCAGAGTAATTTTTCTGCAAAATTGCCACCCCCAAAAGTTCCCCCCGGCGTTAAAGGTGGAATCAGGATGATGTAGGGAGCGTGCCTCGCACAGTGTTTATGGGTGCACGGCGTAGAGCGGCCCTCTGAGGCCTCATGTCAAATGTGCTTATTAAGCTGACTTAGTGCTCTCCCACTCGGCTGTTGTCTCCACCGTACGGACCGTGTGAGAATTCATGTTGCCTCCTTTTTGCTCGCCGCCGTCCAACCAGAATCCAGCGCCATTCACGCTGCTGTGCCACAGTAAGTTTGTACAGCACGAGTCCCCGGAGCCGACCACTGTGTCTTACTGTCCCCCCAACGTCCTAATCTACTCGCGCGATAGCAATCTTACATCTGTAAAGCTGGCCCACTGCAGTAATGCCTTTTTGTGGTTTTATTTATTTATTTTGTTTTACCCATAATACCTTGTGGATAAAGTTGGAGCAGGAACTAGTGGTGCTTTGGTAAATATAGCTTTTTCCTAATCCATTTTCTCATTCTTTTTTTACTAATATATGTTGCCTTTTGAGGAATGCAATGCCAACTGTTTATTTGTCACTGTTTACTTCTGTTTACACTGACAACCGTGTTACTTTAAATGTAATATACTGTACGACGTACAACCCTTGGGTTTCTATAATTAGATCCCTGCTTTTCTCAACTAGTCCGCTTGGAACTGAACGACAGCCAAAGAAGATTCTCTGCGAGAGCTAAAAGTCTTTTTATTTTTTTTTGTTTGTTTTGTTTTTATCGTGGCGACCATTTTTTCTTTTTTCCATCTCCGCTCTACAGTTAATCTCTCCAACTCCTTAGCATGAAGCCACTTTATGTAACGTCAGCATGCTGTTTACCATATCAGGTGACATTTCTATCTTTGAGGGGCATTTATCAGAGGCAGATTACAGTAGTAAGGGATAAGAGGAGTGTTTACTGAATTGACTGCCAACATCCTGTATCTGAATGTGTGTGTGTGTGTGTGTGTGTGTGTGTGTGTGTGTGTATACATCGGTGCATGTGCGGTATGTGGGCCGACTCGTGCGTCTTTAGCAGAAGGGTCAGAGCTGTTAGCTTGATTTCTTTTTTTTTACTACAGCTATGCTTTTGCGTTGCCGTGGAAGTGGTAGACGCCATGTTTTCACCCTCGGCCCAACGAACGCTGGCAACTCGAACAGTCAGATGTTTCGGGGGTGTAAAAAAAAAAAAAAAAAAACAATGTTTGCATGCCAGCCTCCCTGTATATTTAAGGGGGTTTCTCTTTCATCGGGTGACAATCGCCGACTTGCCTCTCGTGTTTCTCTTGTTGATTTCTGTCAGAAGAAGAATGGTCGCTGAATGCCAACTTTCCCTCAAACATCTGTTCCCTGCCAATAACAGCTTGTGCCGTTGCCTCGTCTTAGCTGAAGGATCCCCAATTGCCTCCTCACTTTTGACACAAAACAACAATGCAGATGAATGTCATCTTCTCGTAATGTTTTTTATTTTTGTATCTATTCTAAAAGTACAATGTTTCTTGTGCAGAGGCTGCTTATGTCACAGCAGCTATAGGGAGAGGAATGTATGGCAGCTGCTGCTTCCTTTGTTGAGATCAGTTCTGCGTGTCAATGGTGTGTGTGTGTGTGTGTGTGTGGGATGCGTTGGATGAGCTGTGGTTGGCAGGCGATGGACTGACGGTGCCTGATCCTGCCCTCTCTGTCGCTGTGGCCTGCAAGTGTGCCTGGACAGCAGTGTGAGATGTGGGCAGGGCTGCTGCAGAGGTGGAGGTCACTTCCTCGCGCCGCTTCCTCTTTATCTTCCTCTTTCCTGAATTCCACTGCTATTATTCCAATAACCCGCCGCTCAAAGCTGTGGCCGCTGTGTTCTCTTGAACTCGGGCTGCGGCTGTCAACGGTTTGGGAGCAAAGTGTTAATTTCAGAAAGTGGGTGCAAAAGGCGAAATCCCGCTCGTGCCGTTTGTGCTGGCTGTGTTTTCCCTCCCTGACCGCGCTCCTCTCCGTTTATTTAGATTTGATATCAATGACGCCCATTGAGCCCCCGGGTAACAATTGACTTTCAGCCTGCTTTAAGTTAATAGCCTTGTCTCTTGCTTGTAGGGATCAATATTGGTATTAATTAATCACCATTATCAAGGGCGGGATCTGGTTCCATTTGTTGTTACATCAGCGAAATATCAATAGAGAAAGTGGACTCCCTGATCGTCATGGCAACTTCATCTCTTAGGTCAAAGAGAGTTTATCTTATCTCGCTGCTGAGAGTGGCAAACTGCTCGGGAATCTAGTTTAGACTCAAAGATCATCGATTTAAGCCGTTCTTTTTTTTTTTCTCTCACCCCCACCTTGTTGTTTCGGGGGAAAGAGGGGTGAAAAAAAAAGAAAAGAAAGAAGACAACAACAGAGAAAAGGCAGCATTCTAATCACAACAGAGATGTAAGATTTAAATATTGATGTCCAAAGGCCGTTACAGGCAAAGAGGGCCTCTGGTCTCGCTGTTCTTCAAGTACGTCCTTTTAAGACCCAGACAAAGCTTTGATTATCAGACGTGTCACCTCGGAGTATGTCTGTATAGCTGACGGTGCGGTGGCTGCAGGGGGGGGGGATTCAGTTTCCTGCAGCCGCAGAATGTTAACATCCTGGGTATTTCTGCGGGCCTCGGCCCTCGCGCAGAACATCCTGGCGCTCGTCGCCCACGGTGCCGATTGGGAGTCGTGTCGATCTGAATGGAATAGTTTAGATCCGAGGGGAAAATTATTCGACGGGACTTTTTATACTGTTTTTATTCTGTCCATTGTGCCATTTTGAACACGTTTTTCTTTCAAAGACGATCGCGTGTCAATAATCTGCAAAGGTAACCAGCAGCTACATATAAATGTAGGGGAGTAGAACGTTCCATATTTAATATATATATAAAATCAAAAGCAGCATACATTTCAGATACTCAAGCAAAGTGCTGGAGCACAGCACTTGAGTAAATGTACCGAGTCACCTTGCATGACTCCAAAAAAGATGACTTTGATTATTCTGATTTGATTCTCAATATCAGACAAACGTCTGGGCTTATTGAGATGTCGCTGAAGTTCAGATCAGAAAGGTAAATATTTTCAGGACATAATCAGGACAGACTAGTGAGCAGCGTACGCTGTGGATGAGAGGGAAGTTCTGGTCTGAGCTATTTGGGAAGGCCCGGGTGCTGGGCTGCAGCTCATCATGCTGTAGAATGCTCCTCAGGGTTAGAGCAGAGAGCAGGGCACTGCCCGCTTCCTCCCCTCTTTTTTTTTCTTCCTCTTTTTGCCTCCGGGACACAATTGCCTCATTTAACATTCTCTATTTGGCCCCTGCCAAGAGGGGAAATAGCCAGGGTGAGTAAGAGAGGCCGCCACACATCATGAATTCTCCTTTCATTTAACTTGCGCGGTCCCTTCCCGCCCCGGTGATGCACATGGATCAGGAATGGAGATATTGCTCAATTAAGGGGATTTCTGAGGTCGCTCCCGAGGTATTGCAGTTATTTTTGTGCCGCGCCGGGGTTTTGATGTATCATGGATATGGATATTGGGTTCGTCGCGTGTGCGATGCTTTGACACCGCCACAGCCCAGAAGAGAAAACAGAAGAGGAGGGGGGGGGGACTCGCCGCCGTGTTCAAGGAACACAGTCTGTCAGTCTTCCGCTGCAACTTTTATGAGTGTATTAAGACCCTTTTTGTTTATTGCAATCGAATTAGCCACAGCTCATCAAAACGCTTTCATGGAATTTTTGACTGAATCTTGGACGAGAGAAAAAGGGAAATGGGGGCTCCTCGGGAATGTGACTCACGTTTCGCGACAGGCATTGTCACAATACGTTGTCTGCAGTGTACAGCAGAAGCCTTGAGTTTGACTTCAACCACATAAACAGTTTCAGCACTTAAAAAAAAATGATAATTTTTTTTTTGTCTTAATAGATGGTAATAAGAGGGGATGATTCGGTGAGCAGGGTAGTAGCTGGCACACCCTAATAGTTATTCAGTGTAAATCTCTGGCTTGGCAGGAATTACTGAGGATGTGTGTGTGTGTGTGTGTGTGTGTGTGTGTGTGTGTGTGTGTGTGTGTGTGTGTGTGTGTGAGGGGGGAGGGCAGAACTTTGCATTGGGATGAAATGCAGCCGGCTCCATAGTTAAAGGATGGGTGACAACAGCGGATTAAGTAACAAGCCTTTCAGTTCAATTTGTACATCAGCATTTCCCCGCCAGACGGGACGGACGGGCGCGAGCAACTTAAAGGCCCCGCTGGAAAATCGCTAATGACAAAGCTTTGTAAACAGATAAACAATTTATGTCAAATATGCTGAAAATATAAAACAAACTTCAGAAACGTGTTAATGCTTAAAAAAAAAGAAAAAAGGCCGTGTTTTTGATTCGCGCCATCGCGAAAAGCCGCTCAAGCTGTTGACAGCGCGGCTTACGCGTCACGTGATCGGCGGGCCGCGTGTCTGCCCCGCCTGTGATTAGCACTCGGCGAGCGCCGCTGTGCAGGAAATAGCCATAACGGAGCCACGCTGCTATCAGAACACTGTGATGATGATCGATTTACCTAGTGTAAAGTAGGCAAAGCAGATTGGATGGGGAGTGTGTGTGTGTGTGTGTGTGTGTGTGATATATATATATATATATATATATATATATATATATATATATATATATATATATATATATATATATATATATATATATATGACAGTGACGAAAGGAGTGACGTGCTGCATCTCCTGCTTCTGATTATTTCAAAGCAGGCTTTGTGAAGTGACAGAGTAAATATCTAGAGAGAGAGTGAGAGTGTGTGTGTGTGTGTGTGTGTGTGTGTGTGTGTGTGTGTGTGTGTGTGTGTGTGTGAGAGAGAGAGAGAGAGACGCAGCCGCTATTATTTCAGAATCAGCCAATTTTCTCTCTCTGTGTATTCCAGAGAATGCTTATCTGGTAATTACTAAAAAACTGTTGACATTGAGCAAGTGCTGTAGCCAACTAAAATGCCTTTTTTTTTTTATTCCCTTTCTTTTTTTTGTCTTATGATATCAGATTGGATTTTTATCTTGGGCTCACGCATTCCTGAAAACCAAAGATAACTGGCTCAAACTCCTTATTTCCACCATGAGTGTAGAATTAAGAGCCTCATTTTGATAATAAAAAAAGAAAGGGAAAAAGAAGAATGATCATTACATCCATTCATTTCTGTGGTGATAGTGGTTTCTTTCCCCTCCCGTTCGGTCTAGAATGTGCCTGAATCTTCCGAGACATACATTTGACCATAATCAAGTTTTTTTTTTTAAGCTTCAGAAACAGGATAACAACTGGGTCAGATGATAAGCCCGGGCAAAACAGGGGAGAGAGGGAAAAAAAAAGGCTCTCTGATAGACGAGGAGAAAATCTGATTGATTGATGTCTGCTGGCTTTGCCACCATCACACGCCAGTTGACAGTTAGTTTGGGATCAGATGATTTGGCTCTTTGAGATTGGGGTGGAGGCGAAGCTAGGCAAATATGAAGGACACAAAGGTCAACGGCTCCTCTCCTCCCCTCTGTATCTATCTCTCCCCCTCGCAATAGCTTGCTTTGACAAACTGTAATATGTTGCTAAGCTTTGTGGCAGCGGGGACACATGGTCATAGTTTGTACAGTAATATCCTATTGCCGTAATCTCACGAGGAGTGATTGAAAGTGCTGGGGGGAAAACTTGGGGGAGGTGGGGGGCGACCCGTTGACATCATCAGCTGCCGCCGTGGACTGGCAGATGTCTCCTGACTCGTTTGAGCTGAATTCCCCCCCCCCAGTGGGATTGAACGGGTTAAACAACGGTTCTCTCTGACTCAAGAGTGGATCTGTTATTGCGAGCGGGATCTGATAAGGCCGCACCGCGTTATGAGTTTGTGTGAGCAAAGAGGGCCAAAAAATGGAATCTCCGCCATTGTGGAGTGTCTCTTTTCTGCGGTTTTGGGGGAGGGAGGGGGAGGAGGAGGAGGAGACGTGGAACTGTGACAAAGGATGATTGGATGCATATTGTAAATAAACACCCAAGTCTTTTGCGACCCCCCCCCCCATGAAAGACGTCTCATGTGCTCCTCAGATCGCGCGTCGCTAAGATGAAGTGACAAGGCTTGCTCCGGGTTTGACCCCGCGTGGCAAAACTAACAGTTGGATTAGGTTTAACCAAAACCAACTCGTGGAAGATGTTTTTGTTTTTGTTTTTTGGGGCAGAATGAGGCGGAGTATTGCCAGACAGTGTTTGTTCCTTTTGCTATTGTCATGGAGCTGGATAACATGTAATAAGACGGGCCTTTGGGTGCACCGTAGTGATGTCTGCGCTATTAAATAGAAGGCCTCGGCTCCTCTGAGAGCCCATCTCTAATAGACATAAGACATGTCCATTAGCTTTGAATGGGGCTGCTTTCAAGATCAAGGTCTCACTTGTAATGAAGTGCCTATGCAAATGCAAGTCATATTCTACTATTGTGAATCGCTTGTTTTAATCAAGTTTTTTTCTCGACTCTCCCCCCCCTGAAAGAAATGTAGCCTCTATTCAGAGCAGCTAACCGAACAATTAGAAAATGAAGAAGAAAAAAAAGAGGAGAAAAAGGATAATCCGAAGACAATCCCCATCCAAATGGAACCGGACATCATTTAGGGGGAAGGAGACAACAACTCTTTGTTTGTTTGAAGTGGCTGATATGACAACCTTCTTGTCAAAGACTCAGGGCCAATAAAAGGGATTTGTAATTACCATAATTATCTCTTATATATTTTCACCTAATGATGTCCATTAAAGTGCCCGAGGCTTCACTTGGAGACCGCCTCTCGCTGTAGGTTGGCGCGGACTCACAATGCGTTGCATTACGCGCCGCGCGAGTAATGAACTTCTTTCATCAGAGATGTTTATCGCGCCGTGCTTCTGCGGGAGGGGAGAAGAAAAAGAAAGAGAATGTACTTCAGCTTTTTGTTACAGTTGGATTATAACAATTCTCATAGTTCCCACTTATCTTTCAAATTTCCTCTACATGTGATATCAACCCCAATTGGCTTCATGTCTAAACAGGATGGCACTCTAATCTAGGCCGCTGTTCGTTTCATGTAAAACATCTCATTTTGTGGCTTAGGCTGGTGGCTGCCTTATCGTTACATAATTCGCTGCCCTCGCCGGCGATTTTCTTTGTGGCAATTTATTTAATTCCCCATGTTTATATATTTCCTGTCTCCTTTCATTCACAATGATTGCCTTTCGTGAGTTCAAAGACTCATCTTGGAGACTTTTGGTAACTTTGCAGATAGGGATTCCGCAGTGGGGAGGAAGAGAGGGAGAGAAATAGCGGGGAGGGGGGGGGGGGGGGGAATAAGCTATTTTGTTGGAGAGCAGAAGAAGATGCGTTAGTGCATGTCCATCGCCGTCTCGAGGCCCCAATCGGGAGGTCGAACCGGCCGCGATCGACAGCTCAGATTATGGCGCGCTAACGGCCCGCACCTCAGCGAGCGCGGCGCCGGCCGTGAGCTGCTCTGCCCCCGGCGCTAAGGCCCTCAGTCCTGCATGCGGCTCTGCTCTGTGGTTGCTTTTGGGTCTTTGTCCGCCGCCTATCAGCATATCAGCAGTGTCTCTGAAGCCGCTTGTATAATGCACCATTTATGGCTTTGTGGAGGGAGATGGCGGCCAGGCGGCGGAGTGGCTCCGGGCCTCCCCTCGGTGAGTGGATTAGCGGCGGCCTGCTTTAGCGCACACTGCCGCGGTGTGAAATCGGCCCCGCTTCGGAAGCGGCGGGGCGGCGGCGATGAGGCTCCCTCTCTCTCTCTTTCTCTCTCCTCTCCCTCCGTTTCCTCACCTCCATGCAAAGCCTCTCCCAGCCATCTGTGAAATGTGGAAACTCTGTGTCTAAGTTGAGTTCAGATCCCATCCCCTCCGTCGAGCTGAGGCCAGGAAGCAAATGGGCAGGCAGTCGGCAGAGGGGGGTGAGGGTGAGGGTGGGTGGTAGGGTGAGGGAGGGGGGGGGGGGGGGGGGGATCAGCTCACTGATGTCGGTGCCGCGTGTGCAGGAACCCTGCCTGTTCTCCGCGGGCGAGTTGGAGGAGGGTCCCAGGCCTGGGTGCCGGCCGAGAGATCTCTGGTTCCTGCTTGCAGGTCCAAATCCCCCTTCTGTGTGTGTGTGTGTGTGTGTGTGTGTGTGTGTGTCGTGTGGAGGCGAGACGGTGGCACAGCTCCCCTGAGCCCCTGCCCAGTCCTTTGAAGATAAGATGGTGATACAGAGTCCCTTTCGGTACGTCGCTAACCGATGGTCTTTGTGCGACACACATGCCTCTCTCCTCCGGAGCCCGCGGCTTGAAACACCTATGGTCTTTACTGAAACGAATCGGGCCGCGTGGCCTCGGGTCAAATTAGATTAGAAACGGGTGACAAAATCCTAGATCGTATGTCTAGGATAGTTTTTTATTTTTTTTTACCCCCCACCCATTTCATGCTGATAACGTATAGACTTCTGCTGTGGTTGATTTTGTATTTCTATTCGATTCCCCCCCCATTGAGTAGAATCACTTTCACAAATTCTCCTCATAGTCAGACTCCTTTCCTTTTTTCCCCCAGGTTTTCCATGGCAACCAGTTGTCATCTTAACTCTGCTGATTTCTCTGCTACCCGAGCCGTATTGCTCTTGATCATGACAGCTTTTTAAACACGTTCTCTCCTCTGCATTTATAAGCATATTTTGTGGCACTCGCGGGCCCAATTCTCCCACTTCTGGCTCTCCACAGCAGCTTTTCACAAGAGCGGCCATCATAATCAGGCTTTTGAATTATGAACTCAATATTCCCTTCACTTTTTTTTCCTTTCCTCTATCCTGTGGCTTTGGGGGTTCTGATCTGTGCATAATGTCTTGTGATTGCATGGCATTATGGTGGTTTGGAAAAGCCAAGCGGAGGCCCGGCCACGCATCATCTTTCCATAGACAATGTGGATCTCTGTGTCTCTCTGAGCTCATCAGGGATGGGGCGTTTGATTGCTTTTTGATACCCCTCCAACGTGGATGAGGTCCTGCATACATCAGCTAATTAGAATGTACTCAGTCTGTGTGTGTGTGTGTGTGTGTGCGCGACAGACCCCACACTTCTCATCAGATCCTCCGCCCAAGTGCTCTAACCACACTCACTAAAGGCTTTATCAAACAAGAGAAGAAAAGCTATACAGAGCTGGGGCGTGTGTGTGGGAGTGTGTGTGGGATTTGATGTCAGGGGGAAAATAAAAACACGGAAAATGAAAACCACGGGAGTTATTCCAGCATTTGGGTGAAAGTTCCACAACCCGCCCCCCTCCTCCTGCTGCTTTATACACGCCACATGCGAGGAAAATCTGATGACAGCTGTCCAGGGTTTCAACCCTTCGAGAAGAAGCCATCATTTCAGACCACACTCGGGACGACGTACCCGGCAGCGGTGGGGTTAACTCCGCCCCGCTGCTGCTAATGACGGGGGTCGCTTTGCTGGAAAGCTCTGAATGGATGGCACGGCGGCGGGGGAGGGGACGCTGCAGCAGCTAATTAGCCGGCGCAAACGAGTGAGCGGTATATCGTCCCGAGCACCTTGATGATATTACGGCCAAAGTGTTGCCGTGGCCTCGCCGACACTCGCCACCCATTTCCCTCTACCTCACACGCTATGATGTGTGGAAGGTGCTCGGGGAGCCTCTATATATTTCATAAAGGCATCCCATTACACCCCCATGGCTTGCGGGGAACAGCACACTGTGGTCTGGTCCCCAAGCAGCGGAGAATAAAGTGTAGGACGCGGCACTGGAACAGAAATCTAAAGTGCTGTTTCCTCAGGTAATCTTGACTTGGATCTTAATTCCAATAAAGTGTTTTCTTTTTAGTTTTCTTTTTCTTTTTTTTCACAGCGTGAGCCAGATCTGAGCAAAGCACACTCCACTGTATTTCTGCGGTCATACTTTATTGAATATCATTTCAGATAAGAGGTGTAATCCTTTGGGTGGAAGTGATGTATATTGACCAGCTCGACGATAGCGATATTCAGCGCATACCTCTGATATGTGAGAGTGATAAATAATGATTTGTGTCGTCGGCTCAGTCAAATGCATGGGCTCAGTCAAATGGCGCGGGTTGTTCTAGAAGCGCTCCTTATTTTTATTTATTTGTCAGTCTCCAACTCTGTCGGGCTCTGTCTGAAAATATATTTAAATGGTGTTTCTTTGGTGCCGAGTACAGTAGCTTGTGAAGTATAGTAGCTTGCGAATGCTAAATATGTGAATGGCTGGATGAATCAATCAGTTTATCAATCAAGTTGGGGATAAAAGTATTCAGATCTTTTACTATTCTCTATACTGGATGTTCATGTCAAAATAAGCAACCCTCAAATTTAAGTTTAGGAGACAACATCCTGACGTTTAGTTGGAGTTAAACACTCAAAAAGGAGAGCCATCCGATTTCAATCCAAGGGTCGCTTAATTCTGATTGGTGCACAGAACTGCATGATCTTTTTTTCTCTCCTCCAACTGAGCCCCACCAACTTCAAATCAGTGGGAAAAAAACACAGAAAAAAGCCCCAAAACAGGAATCCAATGTAACAAAGTGATTTAACGTTGGCAGTGTTTATGTACGAGAACCCATCAGTCATAGTGAGGAGTGTACGTAGAGATTAAAAAGTAAATCACAATGAATGAATGAAAAGTATTAACAGCAAACTACAGTGAAGTAAACTAAGTATAGTATGTAGTCAAGGATGACCTTACATCCGACAGCAGGCCATTGTACTTTAATAATCTGGATAAACACATTGGCATACTGTAGGCCAGTGTCAGATTAACAACTCTAGAACAAAGCCTCATATTTACATGTTTTGTATGTGAACTCTTTATCTGCAAGCTAACTGTAGCTGTCACATTATTGTAATGTTGTGGAGGCGAAGCGTAAAGCAGCAGACAATGGAAACAAAAAAAGTAAAGTACACATAATCAAAGTTGTTTTCCGCTGCTATTGAGGTTTGGCTGGCGTCTGTAACACCCGAGGTGACATTTTATTATATTTTACGCATTGATTCAATTACTAAAAGGTACACAGAAGATAAGATTTATTTGACATCCATGCAATTGATGTTAAACTCTCCCAAAACGGTCAGTGTTGCCTAACAGCGACGGTACATCAGTAAACCTCTCTAAACAGAGTGTGTTGGAGTTCAAGCAGTGAGACGGGTCACTCGGGTCGACCCTGTTACAGTCTCACCTCTCGGAGTGACTGAGCTTCTTCCATCAGCGCAGAGCAGCCCCCTCTGCTCCCACGCGCTTCATCTCATCAGGGTTTGTTTTATCTCGACTGGCCAGGCCCGTGACCCCCCCCCCCCCCCCCCCCCCCCCCCCCTCCGCCCCCCTTCCCCGAGCGCTGATAGTCCAATAAGACTGCAAGAGAGCATCACCTGGGGGCCCCCATTGTGGAGACTGAAACACAACTTTAACTTTTTCCTTTCGCTTTTACGTCGGTCTGTTCGCATGCACACGCGTGTGTTTGTGTGTGTGTTGAACCGTTTGAGCAAAAGTTCAGTTTGGAGACTGAATGTCGACAGGTTTAGCATGAAATATGTATCATGAATTAAATGCAAATTCATCTTTTGAAGCATTTAAAAAAAAAAAAAAAAAGAAGAAGAAAGAAAGAAAAGAATATGCTAAAGCTGCAGTGGAGCGAACGCATCAAATTCGAAAACACAAGAAAGAAAAGGGCCGGCCGTTCTGCTCAGAACTCTTCAAATCCATGAGCCTGCCGAGAGCGCCGTGTTTACTTTCCTTTAGCGCAGAAGAAGAGACGCGGACGCTCAGAGTTCCCTGTAAAGACAAACATGAAAAGGCATCAGCGAGACTTCTTTGGGGCCCTTTCTCCTCGTGTTGTGTGTAATGCAGCTTCTCTGCCGCCCAGGTAGCCGCGGCCGTCTGGCTGCTGTTTGAAGTCGGCAGAAGCCGACAAATATTTGCTTTTCCGCAATTTGCGCCGACTGTGTCTCTCTGTCGAGTTTCAAAGTGGGACGGCGTGGAGCCTATCTGTTCACTCCCTTGGAGGAAAAATGGCTCCAGTTTGGGCGTTGTGTGTTCGCCTGCGGATCGAAGATGTGGTCCTTGCAAATGAGGGGGGGGGGGGGGGGGGTCATTTGTTGCTGGTGGAGGGGGTGGGGGAGCGTGATTGACAGCTACGGGTGGAGGACAGGGAGGGTGCAAGGGAGAGCCTCCGCTCAGACCTGCTGGGGTGCGATCTCACCAAAGCAGGCCAATCTCAGTCAACCCCCCATAGACAAAATGGCAGAGGGTAGACGAAAGGGAGACGAAAAGGTGCCAGACGAACACCGGCTGCCCCAAAAATGATCCTCCCTTCTTTTCGTTTCTTTTTGAAACAGGGTGTGGTATCACCCTTTTTTAAGAACTTTTTTTGAAGAACACAAAACACACGTTTTTCTAAAATAAAATGACCAAATTGTGTCAAATCCAAAATAAAAACACCGTCTTTCAAAATATTCGACGGCGACTTGCGAATCCACACGACACCGAAACACATCACGCGAGATTCGCCGTGTATTTCATTGAACCCGCCTCATGCTTCTGCTTCTCCACCGAGCCCCTGCCGTGGAGACCAGGAGAGCAGCTTCAACCTTTCCCAGCGTCCTGTACTGGGCGCACTAGCGCGCTAGAACAGTACGCGGTTCCCCGAATGGCATTATCCAGTGTGTGTGTGTGTGTGTGTGAAAGCTGCTCCTTCACTCCGGTGGGGTTGCGTGTGGGTGGGTTAGCGGGGAGGCTGGGAGGCTGCCGAGACCCGGCGCGTTATCAGCGCCAGATGCAGGTTGACTTCAGACTTTCAATGGAAGGTAAAGAGAGGGAAGGGGGGGAAATTAATGAGAGCCATAAAGCCAGCAGGATAAATAATTAGCCAACTGCTCCTGAGATCCGTCCCGTCATTAGCAGCTGCAAATAAAATCGTCCTTGCAAACTTTCTTCGTCAAAACTGCAGCCCGGTGCCTTTGTTGTTGTTGTTGTTGTTGCTGCAGGTGCATGTGTGCATTTTTAAGATGTGTTTGTTGGTATTTCCGCCGCGCCGTCCCTCTTCATTTGTCACGTACAGTCCGAGTGACAGGTTTCCTCTGTCCTGCCACCGATAATTGGACAGAACCAGTGCTTCCCTCACAAAACGTGAAAAAAAAAAAAAAAAAAAAGACAATTCAGTTGTCATGGCATTCTT
This sequence comes from Myoxocephalus aenaeus, assembly GCA_038501785.1. Taxonomy (NCBI): domain Eukaryota; kingdom Metazoa; phylum Chordata; class Actinopteri; order Perciformes; family Cottidae; genus Myoxocephalus; species Myoxocephalus aenaeus. Next base: position 30,088 of record JBAMJR010000675.1, on the reverse strand, counting down.
CATAAATCATCTGGATGAGGAGTGTTTCATACTTGTGTCCACATGTTATTTTTTCTAAATAATCAGAGAGACGTAATGTTGCTTGTTTACTGGCCGGGCCTCCTGGAAACGGTGCGGGGCTGTAGAACAGACGCAGGACCAGACGTGCCTCAGAGCAAGTTTTTTTTACGTCCGACAATTGATGGCGTTTCAGTGGGCTGATTGCTACTTTGCAGCGCCCTCGTCGGGATCAAAGCAAATTTTTTGCTGCATTAGAAGGACACTTTGTGCCAGCGCGTTGATCTGGAGTGTTTACATGCGCATCACTCCCTGAGGATTTCGTATTAACTGTTGTCACACTGTATGGAGCACAGCCACTCGCATTGTTCTAACACTCCGACCGGTAGATTTTGAAGAAAGAAAAAAAAAAAAAGGGCTGAGCAATCACCCAAAGACTTACATTATCCTCCAGTCTTTGATCGCTATTCATGTGTCTGGGCGAAGTAATCTTCCCCTCTAATCTCATTCACAGATATAAATAAACAAGTAATGCTCTGAACGAGAGAGAGCACACGAGTGAGCACCCAGAGGATTATGGTAATTTGTGGATAAATAGAGGTGTTTAAGAAAGAAACAAAATGTGACTTTTTAGTAAGGAAGTTTTAAAAAAAAGATCGGTTTCCGCTCCATGAATCCAGAGAGATTAATCGGTGAGTTGTACTTCTCTCTGATATTCCGCACAAAGTGATGATCCTCCAATATCTTTTTGGCAGATTTATATTTTGTGCACTGTACTCCATAAACGTCAAATTCCCCTGGGAATAATTTAGATGATAGATACTTTAGTATTCGCTCACCATTGATTAACAACTTATAAATAAAAAGCCCCAACCACTAAATACCACCCAAATCAACAAGCCCATATTGCCGATTGCTTTTTAGGACATTGCTCTTTTCTTCTTCTTTTTTTCACTACCCATCTCTTCCAACTTGACATTTGAAAGTCAGAAATCAATTATGTTCCCATCCCAAATGAAAGGCGCAAAAAAAAAAAAAAACTAGTTTATGACTTTAAAGTCAGCCTGGCTCGCCTTTGACACGGCGCATTACAAAGGGAAAGGAAAATCACACTGCATACCTGATCCATAGAAAAGAAGAAGAAAAAAACAGAAAGCCTTTGAAATGGATTGCTGGGTGGGATCCAGTCTGGCACAAGTCGTGGCATTGATGGCACAGCCCCCCTGGGCGTGGGGATACTTGGCCTGGACAAGACGGTTGCTGGGCCCCGTATCAGTGGGCACTGGCCCATCCTCCGGGAGCTCCTAAGCCATGCCGTCTGAAGAAGAACTGATGGGGTTGGCAGCACATATGGGCATGCCACGGGTTTTTATTTCAAAAACAGTCCCGATGTTATCGGCCTTCAGTCGCCGGCACAGCAGCATCAGCGCGCTTCACAGGGAGGGGGGAGGCGGTGAAGAATCTAAGAAACCTCCTGCAAATTAACTTCAAAAACACCAACAACTTCTCTTTCGTCCCACACGCGACCGCTCCTTCATATACAGCCCAGGTGCTCCCATCTAATTGCTAACCACCACTTTTAGCTCCCATATAGGGTTGAGGTGACAATTTGTTCCCGCTAATTGGACTTTTCTTTCTCGTTTTTTTTTCCTGGTTGTTTTTACGTTGGCCTTCCCCTGCACTCGGCACATCAGCGGATCAGCAATGACATGGATATGATGCGCTTCAGACGCCATACAAAAAACCCATAGACAGGAAGTTGACAGCCTGCAACAGTTTTTCGGTAATGGTTAGTTGATAGCCATCCAGCGGGGGTAATGAAACTTCCACCTTTGATGAGAAGTTGAAAAGAGAGTGTTTCACTGTTGGCTTGGCAGAACATTAGACGTGGCTGCAGGCAGCAGGGGCAGGCTGGGGATGGAGCTGCTTTAATAGGGCTCATCCAGAGGTGACGGGAGCACTGCACGCACTGAACTGGAGGTGTGAGCCGGGGCTGCCAGTACATATCTTTTGTCTTTCATTATCTTTATTTCCTTATTATTTTAAATGGCCGGTGTGTGTGTGTGTTTTTTTTCTCCAGACTAGAAGCTTTTTTGATATCCATTTAGATTGGAGCTTCATTAAAAAACCTCAGACAATGGAGTGACTTCTAATTAAGAAGCGCCGCATCTGGCCCCTGGCACCCTATCCCGTTGTTCCATCTATTTTGCTGGGGAGAATTCATTTGTTTCTTAATTAAGAAAAACACCAATAGCGTGAAAAATCTGCTTATGGTACCTGAATCCTAATTAGTTAAATGGTGAGGGGAAGGCGAAAACACATTCCAGTAGCCCTAGAAATGAACTCGGAGCTGATAAAAATGAACTAACTAGCCTTGCATAAATCCGAGCTGGGGAGAAAGTGTGCCATCATTATGGCTAAGACAATATGCAAACTATCTTCAAAGAAATCAAATTGCCGGAATGTTTTCATTTGCATGCATTAACCATTACCATAATGAGGAGAAGTGACATTGGACCCGGATTGTGTGTCTGTTCGGATTGATAACTCTGCTGCATCTGCAAATAGTCGCCTCTGCAAAATTATGCCAGCAGTCAAATCAGTGTTGAACTGTGGAGGGAGAGTGATGGAGAGAGTGAGAGGGACACAGAGACACAGAGCGAGGGAGGAGAGAGAGTGCAGGCGCTTTTTTCTCTTTTTTTCTCCGTTTTATCAGGGAGCTCTGTGCAAACCTGCTGCAGTGTTGAATCGGAGCCATCATCCTTTGACAGCTATCCTTAAACAGGAAGGGGCCGCGAGTCATTGTCTCTAAGGCTCTGTGGAAAGCTGCTGCGCGTGTGTGTGTGTGTGTGTGTGTGTGTGTGTGTGTGTGTGTGTGTGTGTGTGTGTGTGTGTGTGTTTGGGGGGGACGCTGGGGGATGTGCCCATGTGGCTGCAAGCTGGAGATGGACCTCGAGTGGGCACACTTCACACTCGTACATATCGGACACGTGCACACGCCTGCATGCATGTGTTGTCCAACCCCCCCTCCCTCCACAAACACACACACACACACACACACACACACACACACACATCTGAGTGCTTCCAGGATACCAAAGGCTCACTTATCTGTTTCGTAAAGACTCGCCACGTTGGCGAGTTGGCGGGCAACTAGCCAAACCCGCTGTGTGTTCTCCCCAACTGCAGGCGTCACGCGAAACGCCGAAACCGTCTTCAATATTCAAAATAATTTTCTTCCAACATGCTACTTCCTGGGATCAGCCTCTTAGGTCAAATTATTCAATTAAGTGTCTGTTTATTACTGATACCAAAGCCGGGGTGGCGGTTCTACTTATCACCTTTTTTGCAGATTGGTGTTCTCGCAGAATACCACCATAAAGATTGCCTTGGCTGTAATTAAAATGGCACAGAGACAAATTTGGCGCCGGGCTAGGACACGGGGAAATGAATGAGGTATGGGAAGGCGAGGGGGGGGGGGCTCGTTCTGTCATCCAATGAAAAAGTTGAGGCTGTGAAAGCGAGTGGCCCTTTTTTTTGTTGTTGTCAGAGAGCCACTGAACGCCACATTTAGGAGCAGGTATGTGGAAAAAAATAAATAAATAAATAAATAAAGCAACCCTTGTGGTGGCGGGTTTACGTACAGAAAACGTGGCTCTGACTGGAGCAAGCGAACAGGAGGCGGCGAGAGCGGATGCCGCTTTCCGACGTCTCGGGGAAAAAATAGAGAAGAAATCAAAGCGCCAATAAGCTGAGGGTGTTAAGCCAGAGAGAGAGAGAGAGAGAGAGAGAGAGAGAGAGAGAGAGAGAAGGGGATGGGGGGGGGGGGGTGGAGAAAAGAAAAGACCTGAGCGACTTTGGATTTTGACAGAATCTTCATGCGCTCTCTGACAAAAAAAAAATTTGCATTGTTATCGCAGATAACTGGTGATGTTTTTACTTGGTCGTACATTTTTCGTGAAATATGTAAAATGTAAACCGAGCCTCTAACGATTCCCTTAATGACGCGGATCTTGCTTTTTTTTATTTTTTCCTCTCCCCCCCCCTCCCTCCAACCCCGCTGAATCGCGTCTTAGCGGGCTTTCTCGGTGCAGGATGTCTGATATCTGAATATTAAAAGGGAGTTTCAAGCTCATCTGCAAATGTGATTTGCACATATCACACTTCTGCAGTCGTCAAGCTGCTTCATCGCCAAGCTTCTGAGCAAAGACGGCTGGGGAGGGGAGGGAGAGAGGGAGAGGGAGAGAAAAAAAAAGAAAAGGGAAAGATGCACATATGGGTTGCTATTGATGTATTCCATTTCTGACCTAATTTAAATCCCTGCCAACGAGCTCATATGCATACTGTACATTTGCTAAATTACTGAGTGTAAATCTTGCCTCCTCGCTGAGACAGGTGTAAACATCAGTGTTGTCATAATGCACCACCAGTAAATATGATAATCGCGCCATGCTGCAATAGAGCACAAAATAATTTGGACATCATTTTGATGCCTGAGGGCCCCGGGGGAATGGCCTCCAGAACGAAAGGTGGCCCATTGACATGCTATACACGCCAAGATATAATTATGGCTGCCTGTCTTTGTTCCTCCCAAGCTTCTTCCTCTCAGAGCACTTGTAATTTGCTTGTGAGTCTTTTTTTTTTTTTTTAGGGGGGGGGAGATATTCTTTTCCGATTTAGTTATTCTCCCCGGACTTGAGCATCTGCGGTTTAGAAACAGGAAGTGACGTGGGATTACATTTTTTTTGTGCCTTTTTTTTTTAAGATTCGGCAGCGGCTATCTGTGTGGGACGTTGCCGATAATAAATATGTTTAGAGTAGAAGCCGTGTGTCACCCCCTCCCCTCATTTGTAGCGCCGGGATCAGGCGGGTCACGGCGCGCCACTTGCTTGCCGTGTCAGGACCAGGGGACCGGCGAGGTGGATTGTCATTTCTGAGGCAATATTTTGACAGCGCCGCCGCCTTTACCCGTTTGCCGCGGCTCAAAAGGTCAGAGCCGTGCCACTTCCATTTACTGCGTGTGTGTGTGTGTGTGAACACTCAATCCCTGAGAAGTGGAGCTCTCTACCGCCACCACGATTCTCTCTCTCTCTCTCTGCCTCCCACCATTTAAGTCGCTTGTTTTAGGGAGATGGATGTCAGGGCTAGTCCCACACAGAGCTGTAAAGCGGGTCTAAAGCTCCCAAATTGAAGGGCAATTACAACTTATAAAACCGTTATAATTGTTTAAATGGAGTAAAAATAAAAATAAAGGCACTATGTTCGATTCCCCTCTCCTGCCATCATTCCAATTAGTGTATTGCAAAGACAGCCACCTCTCCCTCCTCATTCACCACTGTGTTCTCGCTCATCTCCTATCTCACACACACACACACACAGCTGGGTGTGTGCTTTTTTTTTTTATTTAATTTTTTTTTACATAGCCTGGTGTGATTGTTACAAGTACACAATGTCTCGATGGTGTCATCCATTTTCCCCCGTGTGTTAAGCAGCCAGTCCTCAGACACCGAGGCAGGTTATGTCAACCAAATAAGGCACTTGTCAGCGACACAAAAACACATTGTTGCCGGTCCATTGTCACCCGCTGTGCCAGCCATCATATAGGAAGTGATGGAGTGACGATGTTTTGGGAGCGAGGTGCAGGCCCCCCCCCACCCACCCACCCAGCGGTATTATGGGTGTAAATCTCCCTCGCGCAGTTCTGCTCCAGGCCAGGGAGCGCATCATCATTAGCCAGAGCAGATGGAGGCGCTTCAGCACTGTTTTCCTCCCTCTCTCTCGCTCTTCTGTCGCGACCACAACTGCTGGAATCTGGTTTCGAAACAACGCGAGCAACAGCCGAGCGAGTAGACGGCTGATGAAATCCGCACGAAATCAGATGAAAGCCATACAGTACACACACAGAAAGGAGGCAGTCTGATTCATCATTTATTTGTGAAGCGATGAGAGCGGAGGTTTGGTGAAGTGCGCTCTCTCTCTCTCTGTGTGTGTGTGTGTGTGTGTGTGTGTGTGTGTGTGTGTGTGTGTGTGTGTGTGTGTGTGTGTGTGTGTGTCGCGCTTGTTGCGATTCTTTTGTTTTGGTGTCAGGGAAAAGTGTCATGCAAGCTGAAGGCTTTGACTCGTAATGGAGGCTGACGAGGATGTTGGAGGTTAAACGATTCGTGGATTGATTGATCGACTGGAAATGAACCGAGCTGGTTTAACGCATTAATCTATTTTTATTTCAAGCAAACCAACTTCCAACAATCTTTGGTTGCAGCTTCTCAAACGTGAGGATTTGCCGCCTTTACTTGTTTCAAATTAAAAAGGAAAATGAATGTCTTTTAGTTAGTCAGAGAAAGAAAAAAAAATCGTCATCTCTGACTCTGAGAACTACTTTCTTCCCATTTTTTTATTATTTCCCCCTGATCCCTTAATGACAAAATCGGTGAAATTAATAAATAAAACTGCAGGTTTTCTCGGGTTTTTTGTGCACTGGACTATAGAGCACGACATATCTTTTTTTTATAAATGAAAAAGTGAACATCAACCTGATGTAACAGCCTGATTCCAAGCAGTAATCAGTGCAATCATTTATCAATGAGGAGTATTTATCTCCAGCAGCCACTAGCTCCACATTGATGCAGCAGTATTTCACAGTGTGCTAGAGGCCTGCTACCCAGGGAGTGTGTGTGTGTGTGTGTGTGTGTGTGTGTGTGTGTGTGTGTGTGTGTGTGTGTGTGTGTGTGTGTGTGTGTGTGTGTGTGTGTGTGTGTGTGCTGTCTGAAGCACTGGCAGAATCCTAATCTTCCAGCAAGAAGCTTCACATGGCCAGATCAAGAATTAGGAGGGAGGCTGAGGGCGGGAGGAGGGAGAAAGCCCATCTCGGTCTGTGTGTTTTAAAGGACAGTGCTTTGAATGTCATTTGACAATTTCCTTTTAATTAGAACTAATTTACAGAAAGATGCCCACCAGCTAATCTTTACAGGATAATTAACTTCTATTTTCTTTACTTTTAATTAAAAAGTGGAAAAGATTGAGCTGATCCATAAAGAATTGTTCTTTTGAAATGTTCATCAGACTTCACACTTCTTTTGGCATTAGTAATATTTAGATCCTATCTGCTGCCCGCAGTCTCCACTGAGTCACTCCCCCTTATCCGAGGTATTAAGAAGTGGAACTATCAATAGTAGAAATAGGAACCAGAGGAAAATTAGAATTGAATTAATGAAGAATTTATTCCAAAAGAACCCCCCCCCCCCCCCCCCTCCATCCTTCATAATGCTGGAATGAAATTGACATCTTAGATATATCCATTTCATAGAAATTCCTTGATGGGGAAATATTGTTTTATCTACATTATTTGATACAGTAATCATTTTTCCTTTTCTAAAAGGCTCCCCAATTAAATTCTGTCAAATGCCGCTCGTCGAAAAGCTAATTGTTGCAGAGGCAGCGTTCACAACGTTGCTATTTCAGCCCCCACAGACTCGCCAGCCACTGATTGTTAGGAATATTTTAATTTAAAAAAAAATGTGGTCAGGTTAAACAGCGGCATCTTGTGCGGCGCTTAAGACACGGTGAAGAGTCGGGGTGTAAAACCATCTCTCGTCCTCGTCAGAGCTCGCTGGAGGAAAAAGTACTTTCCTCGCCCACTTTTAGTGCCGTCCAACAAGACTTTACTTAGTGGAGATAAAGTGAGCCAATATGAGGTGAGCGCGCCGCAGACGGAGGGAGCCTCTGCTTGTCTGCAGACGAGCCAATGGCTGAAGATGGATGCCCCCACTTAACCATGATAGCTCCCTGGAGGAGCCTCACTCAATGGCTTCATTAAAAGTGAACGTTCTGGTGGAAAAAAGCTTGCTTATAAACCCGTAATTAAGGCCGCACATATTTTACCCGCTTTGTTTCAGCTGTCACGTCCGGTGTACAGGCACATGGTTAACTTTTATTTCCTTATAAGTAGTAGAATGACACTAATAAATCACCCAGCCGGAGGAGATGTTACAGGAAAGAGTGGAGGACGCTTGAACGCAGCAGAGCGGCCGTTTTCACAAGCGTTTAGAATCTGTGGCGCCCGCAAGAGAGCGCGGGGCTTTGTGACTTTTCGGGGCTGGGACGTTGCACCGGCTATCCATGGATATTAACGCACGTCCGTTACTTGGACGTGCGTCTCCAGCGAAAAGCTCCAGAGATGGGCGAGCGGAGGCAGGAAACCCGGCTAACTCCACAGAGAAACTGTCTGGCATCTGCCGAGGCCCTCGGGCGCGCTCAGAGGTGCCTCCAGCATTTTAATGGCATAGTCAAATGCCAGCATGTTTTCATGCCGTTCCAATTCCAACTCGTTGGATAAAGAAGTGAGAGCGCGTTATTCCCCTTCAACGGTCCAGACAGAGACGCCGGGCGCGACAACACAGGACTTCCAGCGACTCCGCGGAACACGCTGGGATCCAACGTCGCGTCTGATTGGACTAAGATGCGCGACCGCGATTGTGTTTTTGTGAAACGCAAAACAGAAACGGTCCTTGTTTTAGAGGGCTGACATTATTCTGCATCTGGGCAACACGTTTTTTTCCCCCCCCCCTCAGCCGATGGGTGTGTCTCCGTCTGACTGCATGGAGCGTAATGTAAACTTTAGCGGGCCGTCGAGACGCATGACGTCATCGGATTGCTTTTAGACGCCTTGTCATCTCTGCGGCACTGTGTGTACGTTCGAGCGCGTGTGTGTGTGTTTTACAAGGTTGTGAATACATTTACACCCCACCCCTCGTGCCCCCACCCTCCTTTTCAACCGCACATTTTCCAGATGAGCGTTCGGTACTGAGTTTTCAAGCCGTTTTGTTGACTGTTGATTGTAAGTGCCCGAATTTAGGAAGGCAGCCATTTCTAATCACGAGAATTACATTGCTTAGCAACCGGAAAATCAAGTTAAACAATGCCATCGCTTATTCTTGGTCACAGGCTGCGGGCTCTGAGAACACATCAGTCTCCACTGAAGCTGCTCCGCACTCCTCACACACACACACACACACACACACACACACACACACACACACACACACACTCTTGCATTCACGGGCAAAATACAAACGGTAATTTACTTTTGACTTGTGCTACGGCTTTAGCTCCACATTTAGTTTGATCACAGTGTACAACTTGGAAAAAGGCTTTTATTATTTTTTGTTAACATGTATGCAGTGTGAAAAAAAGAAAGAAAAAAGATGTTAGAAACGAGAAATTCCTTTGAGGGTTCCTGTAGCATATTAAGCTATTAAGAGTTGCGCATATGGTATCTATTTCATTACAGTGATCAAGGATTAAATTAGAGGCTTGAGCCCTGTAACATATACACTAAGACTCCTCCAAGGCTGAGGGAGCCCTCTGCTTCCCAAAGGTCATTAGAGCTGAGGAGAGAGGATGGCCCCCAGTCTCTCCTCGCCTCTCTCCACTCCCCCCCTCGCTCTCTCAGCCTTCCAAATCCTCCGTGCGAGACGAGACAAGATGTATTTATTTTTCTTCTATTTTCACGTGTGTTTTTTCTCCAGCTGTGGAGGTAAACACGCAGCGTGAACGTGCATGCTAAGCCTATACCTGGCCATCGCGGCTCACAGCTACTTGCAACCTGAGACAAAGTCTACACTTCCTCCATGCAGAAGTTTGAAGGGCCCTGCAGTGTGTGTGTGTGTGTGTGTGTGTGTGTGTGTGTGTGTGTGTGTGTGTGTGTTCCTGGAAGCGAGGAAGGCCCCAGTATCAGTGTTGGCACAAAAGGACCAGTCACAGGGAGCGCAGTTGGCAGAGGGTTGAGCCGTGTGGCCCTGTTGGATTTTTTTCTTTTTTCGGGCTGCATTATGCATTCATGTTTAGTCTCAGGTGCTGCGTTTTATCCCCCAGGCCAGCTTGGACACGTTTTCAATGGACCTTTTGGATGCAAAACTGTATAGGTGGGAGCAAAAAAAAGATTTCCATGCTTATAGAGATCTGCCGCTTTGTTCTGTCAGATTCAATTACCTCACCTCTAATTAGGGAGCTATAGAGGAGGCTGGGTTTGTGATCCACGCATCGCACTGTGGAGCCCGCTGATAATGCGAGGTGTCGCTATCACAGACCGGCCACAAGCTCCACACATTGGGGAGAAAAAAAAAAGATACGTGGCCATGAAATAACCAGACGCTCGGCCACTTTTACACACACATATTTGTTGAGAGTTTTTTTCTGTTTCAGAGGCAAGGTTGGCATATCTGTGTTTTTTTTTTGTTGCCATTTTGTATTTCAGTTTTCTCCTGTAAGATATGCTCATTCCACCACCTCTGTCCTCGTCCTCCCTCCCTCTGTGACTCATTAATCCTCTGTCCATCATATGGTCTCAGAGTATCACCCCATTTTATAGACTCAGCGGGGGCATTACCATATCCCTCTCCGGAGCTCCACTCCGCATGGCCGATCCCTATCAGACAGAGGCCACGCCACGAACAAAAGAGCCACTGTGATCAGGCCTTGCATTCAGCCACCAATGTCTCTATTAGCATTGGCTGCTCCTGGCTGCACGACTGTTTGAACAGGGAGCTGAGATTTTTACTCTCTGGTCGGCAGAGGAAGAGCCCGATGAATGCGGGTGACAGCGCTCGGGGCGGAGGGCGAGCAAACCGAACCTTTTTCTCTACAAAGTGATGCCCGTGTTATCAACACTTGGGAGAATATGAGCATTGTGGGACATCGGCTAATGATTATTTTATTTATTTATTTATTTATTTTATTTATCTGATGATTACTTTCCGTGATTAATTGATTGGTTGTTTAGACGAGTGGTTTCCAACCCTCATCCCTTGTGACACCTTAGAACGAGGCGAAGTCTCGCCAGGTTACGGACATGCACTCACGGATCCAGAAGTTGAGGAGGAGGAAAGAGGAAAGTTATATTTGAAACATACTGTTTATGTAACGAAACATTTATATTAATTATGTGTTTATAATGAATACGCCTTTTACCCTCATCATGGGACTGCCTTGGATACGGATGCATTAATACCAATATCAGGCCGATACTGCCTCAAATAGCTGGATTGGGTACCCATGAGAATGGAGCCGATCTATTCAATTCAATGAATAGATTAGTATTAGCTACATTAAAAAAGGATTACCCTTAAATTGTAATTCCTGTAAATGTTTTAACAAGTTGCCTCTGTCGGAGTTATTATAATAATACATCATTCAGTCCATTTATATCTATGTATTTATTATTTGTTACATTTACACAAAGTTATGAAAGCGATGTTTAAGTCAAGCCTGGTGTTGCCTCACACATTAAACAATAATCCCGGCCACTGCCACCACTAAGGCATTCAGCCTGATGACGAAACACTGGGATCGGATCGCTACTCGGTATCGGACGATGTCCCTCGCCTCAGATATTTAGGATCTCTTAGGGTTCCAAGTTGGCAAACGCCTGTTCAGGGATGTGCAAGGTTACATCTTCATCCAAATGCCCGGCAAATAATGTTATTTGAGCCGGTGACGTGTTCTGCAGCCTCAGGGACAATCTCTTGATCAATCAATGTTCTCAATAGTTTTGTTCAGAGGAGGTTTTTAGTAATGTAACTGTATGTTTGATGATGTTAGATTTGTGTCTCAAACTTGAAAACAGCTGCCATCAATGGCGACTTGGCTTTTCTTTTGTAAACAGTTTAGTTTAAGACGCCCACATGGTGCAAAGCAGGGTTTGTATAGATGATATCACAGGGACAAGACAGATGCAATGAGTGACAAGACTACCAAAAGATTCCAAAGTAAGTTTCCTAAACACTGTGTGCTTGAATCCTTAAATCCCCTCTCATGCAAAACTCCCCTCTTTATACAGACGTCTGAGTCTGTTTTAATGAGCGCAACGGTTTGAAGGCGGACTCTGCTCTTTTTTTTTTTCGGGCGGCGCTGAAACGCCGACGCTCCGCCCGCGGTGTCATTGGCCATCTGAACTCCAGAGCGAGGCCCTGATAAGAGGGTGAGGCCGCACACATTCCATCGGGGCCCCGGTTCGTCAGCAGACCCCGGATAGAAGAAATGCACCGCGAGAGAGGCGGGTCACACGGGCGAATGTGACAGGATTTTAAACAGTACACAACTAAATATAGCGGTGGGGGGGGGGGGGGACGCCACTATCAGAAAATGAGTTAGGAGTGTGGTGCTGGTCGTTTAGAAAGTCATTATTCTTATCATTGCTGTCTCTGAAATAATTTCAGGTCTCTCCATGCAATGAATACTGTATAATAAACGAAACATGTGAGAATGCTCACAAACTTTGTTAATCTACGCCGTGCCCAGGAAGTAGCCCCCCCCCCCCCCACCCCTTTAATGCCTCAGACTGGGTTGGAGTGTTTCATTTTTCCATATTCAGCAAGGCCTCCGGTGTCTCTATCGCTTTGAAAAAGCTCCATTTAGTTACTATCTGCTAGAGTGGGGAAGTGAGATGCCCTTATTCCGAGTCTATTAAACCTCAATTCTATCTCATCTTATCTCCCTAATCTTTGTGTCTTATTGACCATGAAGTTTATCTTTAATCTCCCTTTACCCTTATTATCGCACGACACTGTAGGTCTATTTTCTGCGGTGCAATGGCGCTGCTGTATTTGCCGGCAACAGAGGAAGAATCGTTTAGTTGTACACACAGTTCTTATTCAGCTGTGTAATGGAATGTGTACAGAGAGTGTGTGTGTGTGTGTGTGTGTATATAGAAACGCATTTCTCCTCGCACCGTCCTCAATTGCCTTGGCAGCAGCTTCTTCTTTTTTTTTTTTTTTATAACGCCAGTCATACAATCTCCCCTTGATGCTGCGATATTTATCTCCCGGCATCATCTTGAGCGATGGTCGCCTCATGGAGTCACTTCACGCCTCGCTTCGCTCCTCGGCGAAATCAGCAGAAGGCACCGGATAAGATCATAAAACTGTATCCTAATTTGAAAAGCGCCACTCCTTTTTTTCTTTTTGGCCTCCGCAGTGTCTATTAGGAGATCTGTGCGCTAATTCTTTTCATGTCCGGGGCTTCCTGCAGATGTGGCGCTGGCTACAAAGGGGTAATTTATAAGACTAATGAAAAGAGCAAGCGGTTTTGCGGACATCGGGGGGGTCTTTTGTGAGACTTGGTGCGAGGGGAAGAAAGAGAAACAGGAGAGGCCCGCTTTCTGAACTGAAATTATTGCTTTATTACAGCTGAGGGGCCCTCGCTCGCGCCACAATAGAACAAACACGCTGGAAGGTGTCGAGAGGGTAGCGCTCCGTTTGAGCTCCGGAGTGATGCACGAGAGGCTGCGAGCCAAGCGCATGTGGGACGGGCAAGACAGCGTCCACATCTGGCAGCGCTGTTGATTTCTGATTCCTCTAAAAAAAAACACACCTCCAGTAGATGATTGTAAAAAAAAAAAAAAAAGATACATTAAGAAATTGATGCAGGTTTTCGTGTATTATTTCAAAAACATAAACAAACTAACCTTCAACTTGTCCCCGTGGTAATTCACATGCAGGCGTGTTTTGGGTACGGCGGAATGCACATTATCTTAATAACATTCAAATGCCGGATGAGATGTTTTTCAGAACTAATACAATCCCAGGTAGCAGTACAGTAATTCCATCAGCGCCCTTGATTGAAGCAAAAGTGGTAATATGCAAATGGGGAAGAGAGATGTACAGCTACGAGCGAAACTCCGGAATCATTTAGATTTAAAGAAATAATATTGCACAGAGGGGGGAAAACATTAATCACACGGAAAAGTGTCTCCTTTAAGATTGCACTGGTGTATTACCCGGAGGCACGGAATGTAAATGGAAAATCAACATTGTACCCTGTGATAAGGCTAACAAATTAATAAAAGTATTTTCTTTCCTCCTCCCATGCTGATGCCTGTATGAAAAGTCTGGAAAGGGAACTTTTCTTCTTTTTCCTTTCTTTTTCTTCCTGCCCTCCGTCTGTGTGAGGTTTTGTTTTGCAGGTGTAGCGGATTAACATCAGCGCTCACCTTGGCTGCGAGTCAGCGTGCTTTTTCTCAGTCTCGAAGGGCTTTTTCAATAGCTATAATGGAAGGACCTTTGTGGAATATTATGGCAAAATAATATTCTTTATTGACATAGCTTTATCTTTGTCTATTCCGTGTGTCTGAACATGCTTCAAGTTGCTCCATATAGACGGTGCAGTGCTGTGCTGCTCTTTGAGTTGCATCTACATCTGCGGTATCTCAACAAAAGAACCAAGTAGAAGAGAGAGCCTGAAGGATGTGATGAAACTGCTGAACATATCCCTTGTGTGTTTGTGTGTGTGTGTGTGTGTGTGTGTGTGTGTGTGTGTTCCCTCAGGTCCTCTGGAGGATGGCCTGGAGGAAGAGGAGGAGGAGTGCGTCTCCGAGGAGAACGAGCTCCTGGCCAAAGACGAGTTCTCGGCGGAGGAGAACTTTTCCGCCGAGTTCGAGGCAGAGAACATGAGCTGTGAAGACATGGAGTACTTCTGCAGCAAAGGTGTGTGTGTGTCTGTGTGGAGGGGGGATGGTTCACTATTCGTTCATTTCTTTTTTACGTGTGCGACAATGTGTTGAGCCGTCCTTCTGCCGAGCATCAAAAATAAGTTAAACTCCTGCTAATGGCTTCTAACAAAAATTCCTCGACGTGTTCAAATCGGACCTGGCAGGACTTGTGTCCGACGGCAACGCTTCCTCCCGCATCGCTGCAGAGAGTTGAAATCATCCATTCTGATATTTGGTTCCCAGAAAACAACTCAAGAGCAGGGGTTTGATCTGGAAAAGGGAGATGGCGCCGGCGCCGGCTCTCCCTTTTGTGACGGCGCCTTTCGCGTCGCACCGAGTGCGGCGGCGCTCGCCTCTCTGTGCCGCCGCTGAGGCCCTGCGAGCGCTCGGCCGCACCTGCTGCCGCTCGGAGGTCCAGCGCTATGAAAGCGCCTCGGCAGTGCCAAGTGCGCGCGAGCCCCCTTTGAACTCCGATTCAATTAGACTGCTTCTTTGTGTGTTTGTTTCATTCTCGGTCACACCTTGCCATCACAGGAGCTAATTTGTGGTCTGCTCCAGGTTACAGTGTGAAGATGACAGACATGTCCCGCCTCCCTCCCGCCTCTTCCAACCCCCACCCCCCTCCGGTCTCATGGTTTCCACTACCCCAGGTGTCCCCCCCACTCTTACTGGCACACGGATGCCATAAATTTGACTTTTTAATGAAGGGCCGATGCTTTGAATGCCTGCCTCCTCTTTCTCCTTTCAAAGGGGAAATTGTTTAGAATTATTTCTTCACACTTCTAAACTGATGTGCCTCGTGGGATTACATTAATGTAGAAAAATAAATCTTTCATGTTTCAAGGTAGGCTATGCCCTGGTAATCGTATCAATAACGCTTTCCTTTTGTTCTCCGGGAAAAGTTGAACGGCGCAATTGTTTGGAAATTGCAATTACCGGCGACGCTTCGTTGGCTCTACCCTTTGTCTCCGTCGTAATGTGGCCTTACACAAACTTCAAAGTGGAACGTATGGTCTTGTAATAACCCAGTAGCTATGAAATAGATGTTGGAGTACACACTGGTGGCTACGGATAGAAAAGGAAGGGAAAAGTACAACTTGTGAAAATCTTCAAAGCACCTTGTCAGAGCCGTTTGATATTTCCATTGTTTTGGTTAAAACCATGTTAGGAACTGGGCCTTCAAATCTCCTTTCCATGTTTATGAACAAAGTCAACACTAAATAGCAATCCCAAATGTCAAATACTACTTTTTTTGGAGGGGACTGGTAATCTGTTCCTTGTCATACACAAGCCTTACTAGTCAGATTCTTTTCTATTACTTTGCTATCGAAGCTTACAGAAGCTAAGTCTCCCATTGCCTCCTAAGACCTAAGTGATGTACTATCCAAATTTCTTTTCTTTTTTTTCCTCGTCGGCAAGTTGTGTGCAATCATCAGGTGTAGCCATTTTCCCCATGATCCCTCCCTTCATTAGATCTATTTAAAACTAATGTCGGAGTGGCTTAAATTTACCCCACTTCTGTGAAAGCGCCGTGAATTAAAACAGGACGCAATCCTGGCGGCATTAAATGGTTTTAAGTGTGTTATTCCTCGACTATAGGAGGGAAGAAAAAAAAGAGAGCCCCCTTGATTAACTAAACCCTCTCAAATGTGATGGCGTGCGGTAATTAGCCCTGCGCGGACTTGAACGTGGGTTTTAAAGCGGCCACTCATCCCATGGCCTTTATCTTCTGCTGCTGCTTCCCGGAGAATAAGGTCTCCCGTGTAAGGTTCCTCCACTGAGCAGTGACTCTCTGGTCTTAGCTTAGCCTTGTATCTGTGTAGTCACTCTCTGAAATGGGCTTGTCAGGGGGACCTAAAACCTCCATTAAAAGTTTCAGTCTATAATAGGTATTAAAAAGCTGTAGGAACACAAAGAGGAGTACCAATTTTCATTAACATATGAAGCACTTATTAACTTTGATCAGAGTGCGGTGAAGTAGCAAAGCCGCTTAAAGGCGCAAAGGTCAGGAAGTTGAATGCCACCAAAGACTCAGCCATTTGCCTTAGCCTTGCAGAAAAGGGACTCCCCAGATAAGTGTGTGGAGCACCTTGGCATCCCATCTTGGTCTGAGGCTTGGGAACCTCTAAATTGGGCGATGGTTGACCCCGTAACCCGTTTAGCTAATGGTGTCATGGCCCTCGATGGTCTTTGGTGCGTTGGATGTGGTTTGGAGGATGCTGGTGGTATCACATAGAGGCCTGTTAGCCTTGAATTTACAACATAAATGTGAAATCTCACTGATTGTAAGCAGTGAATGTAATGTATTTAAGTGACATACAATACATTTAACTCTAAGGGCCCTGCTGTATTATCTTGATCAGTGGTTCCTAACCTTTTCGGCCCATGACATCACTAGTGGGATATGTCTTTAATGTGTGATACATCAGAAAATACTGTTTTCACCATGTTTTAAGAATACAATTATTTATAAAACCTTCAGAACATAGACGGGAATAAAAAATGGAGCGTTTGGTGTCTGCAAGTGCTATTCTGGCTCAGAATTTAATAAAAGTGAACAGTAAAGATATGTTTTGTAAAATGACATACATTCTGAAGACACTGCAGGTGAATAGGGTAAAACGTTTAACTAAATGATATCACCATGAAACTCCTCCATACTTACATCAAGACAATCATTTTTTTTTTCCATAACAACTTTTCTTGTCATGTGGAAATATACAAAATAAACTATTTGTGAAATTGGGAGGAAATCTACAGATGCAAATAGACATAGAAAGTGTAGTAATTTAAACACCTCGACATATTATCCATATTTTATCCATTAACTGAATTTAGCCAAAAATCTGAATGGAAAAATGTTACTCAGAGCATATATTTGATTAGGAGACTGTCTCTGCACGGCTCTCAACATGGCAACGGCTTAACCGGCAGCTAGCTTGGCCGGCAGCTGCTAAGGTAGACATCACTCCACTATGTCTTTACATGGCAAATAGTTGTTTAATGCTATATTAATGCTTTGACTTTGGAATTTAGCACATGTGTGTTTAGGTTGATGATACTAATATATCGATACTTTGATGATAATACTATACTGGACTGAATGTCAGGGACACTCAACTTAAAGGTATACTATGCAGGAGAGAAGGAACTGTGTTTAATATACACGGTATTAGAGGGTGTTTGCCTACGTATTGAGAGCTCGGTGAGGGAAAAAAAGGCATATCAAAAGAAATAACCTTGGCTTTTCCTCTCGATTGAAACAGTACCTAACCTCAAACAACTTCTCCTGCTCGGTACAATTTCACATTTATGGAGGTCTGCTTGTGAAGAGTCCACAGGCGATTCCACAGTAAAGATTTATACTCCATGACACCCCCTGGGTCCATAATTGTAAGAAAGATACCTTTTTTATATACTGAGTGGCATCTTTTCTTTTTTTCATTTTCTTTTACTGAAATTGTGAAATTTCACCTTGCTGTTTCACCCCGTCTTTTATTGTTGGCTATCTGTGAGGTTCAGCAGGGTGTTGCCACAAGCTGTTCCCTTTGTGCGCTCCAAGCGTTGTCTGATGACAAATGACTTCCTTAGTTAGCTCCGACGCTAGATTTACATGTCATTTCATGTATCTCATTTCCTCCATGTAAGACGCCTTTATGTGAGGTAAAACGACATGATTTTTCAGCTCAAACTGCTTGTTTCTGATGCTGTTGTGAGCGTTTATGGATCCAACTAGTGAGAATATATTGCGCTCTCCTAAAATTACAACAACAAAAAAAAAATCAGAATGTAGGCAGGAGCATTTTATCACAGTGGAAGTGAAGCGTGAGAGCTGGGGACCGCACGCTTAACACGGCGAACAACAAACCCACCTTGACCCGTCGAATAACCTCTCAGTGAGCAATTTGACTTGCGGCGGTCAGAGGCGTACAGTAACCAACGGAAAGTGGCAGAATTAATTATGCCACTCTTTGTGCAACACAGAGGCAATCAGAATCCCCAGCAACACGGGAGGAAGATCTCCTTGGCGCTTTCGCCACAGCTGCCGGTGCCCAGAATGGCAAATGTGGAATTTTAATGCACAGTCGATGCTGGAGAATATGGGGAAATGCTAATTTGCGGCGCGATAAGATGAATCGCGTCATCCCTTTAGCCCCATTTGACTCAGTGGAGGAAATTAATCATTAATGTTTGTTAAGTATGACAATCTAACTGGGCCAGATCTACATGCTCAGAGACTGAGGCAGAGCGAGATAAAGACCCGGGCTGCAGACAGGGAGGAAAACTGCCAGATTCTGTAATGATGGGAATTTATTGGCATTTAAAGAGACAGTGGCAAGGCATTTCACTAATAGCCTCCCTCCATTGGAGTGCCTCTGCCTGCCACGAATTGCACACAATCCAAACCTATTTTTCAGATAGCAGGGAAGTCTTACAGCTATGCTTGACTTTGGTGAATAAGGTTGCTTCCTGGATTGGACTGTATCTGTCGCAGCGTAATCTGCATCAACAAGCAAATATGCAATATCAACAGACTAGCACTGGTGGTGTTGGGTGTGGGGGAGGCAGAGTGCCTGCCCCATCCTCCTAATATTACATTCTGAAAATCACTGCCGAGCTCAAACACTACCAAGATTGGGATGGGTTTAGGAAAGTGGCAGCGGGTTAGTAACACATAGAAAACTGTGCAATCTCATATGAAGACTTAAAAAATACTTATACTCCATTTTGCAGGAATTGCGACCTGTCTCTGGACTCAGTGGTCAGGATTAGAGTGCTCTGAGCTCCTTAAAGTCACACGCGAGAGATTGACATTTTCAAGGGCTTCCTTGGCAGAGACAATGCTAAAAAGGGGGGGAGGAAAAAAAGCCAATATGACTTTGTTGCTACCTTGCTCCAGGAATTGTTTGTGTAAATCGCCTATAAGCTTATTGACCCGGACGCGCAGCGCGCTGCGTGCCACTGCGATTTGGCTAGAGAGCTGTCCTTTGATAGAGCGGCGATAGGGCTGATTTTAACAGCTCACTGGCTCCTCTTGCATGCCCGCCAACCCTTTGCCCAGCAGGCCGCCTCCCCCCGTCCCTTCTGTTTCGTTCAGCCTTTTCTCACTCAACCTTAAGTATCCATTTGATTGCGGAAGGAAAAGGAGCCTAAGCCAGATGTAAATTATGATCCAGGTGATAATGTAGAGGATGATCATTGACAATCTGTCTCCCTTGATAAGACGGCAGAGGGTTTCAATTCAAATGATGAAACAAGGCCGAATCTCTATTACTTACAGTGGACCTCTGCGAATGAAATGGAGCACCTCAATCAATCTGTTTCTCTGTCAGAAAGGTCAGATCTCCTACGTCGTTTAGAAAACCATTAAAAAAAATGAGCCTCCACATTCCATCCGTATTGCAGGTTTTTATCAAACCGTGCTGTAAGCAAAAGGAATGCTGCTCCAGCACTTCTTCCTCCGCCGTGTGACATTTGTGCAGGAAAACTTCATCAAAGCCCTGTGACATTGTTCCCTGTGAGGTTGCCGAGGCGATTGTGTTTAAAATGCACTGCAAACTGTGCTAGATAGAAGGCAGAAAATCCTTAATCACTGCTTAATTAAGGAATCATCTTGTAGCTTCATTTCCCGGGCTGTAATTAAACACTTCCAATACGTTTCGTTACAGGGCTTAACATGTTCGCCTGAGATCAAGGTAGTGCCTTTAATGTTATCTCGGCAGCTTTTTTTTTAACTCCGCTCCATTGGAAGGAACTGTTGATATGCGCCTTTTGTTATCCTCGTCATAATACGAGCCTGGTATGCTAAAGAGGTTCTCTGGGCCCAACAATAAATAGTGGGGGAATTTAGTTGAGGCTTCCTGATAATGTACTGGGAAAAGGGAAAGGAGCGGGGAGAGGGGGGGGGGGTCGCCAGCCCAAGCAGACACTTGCATAAGCAAAACTGGGTCATAATGACCTCATGTACTGTAAGTAGAACATTTTCTGCACACTTCCCTTCGGTATAATTTTTTTTCCCCCCTTCGTATATGTCTCCTCTTTCAGTGTGAGGCAGAAAGCTGACATCCTTTTGGCAATGTTTGCTACCTTCTTTGAAGTGAGCCATGTCCCAAAAAAAAAGAAGCTAAACAAGCAGTGTGTGTGTGTGTGTGTGTGTGTGTGTGTGTGTGTGTGTGTGTGTGTGTGTGTGTGTGTGTGTGTGTGTGTGTGTGTGTGTGTGTGTGTGTGTGTGTGTGTGTGAGAGATCTGGAGATTAACCTAACTGAGGACGGATGGCGCTGGAGTGAAGTAGTGTGTCCCGTGGCAGTTGTCACTGGAAGTGTGATAACTAACACTCTGAAATGCATTTTGGAAGCTGGGGGTGTGGGGGGGGGGGGGTGATCAGATACAAATATAGTAAACAACATGTATGGATGCCCCATCACATTTGGTATGATTTTTATGATATGCACATGCTGTACGAGCTACATCATTACTATCTGTTGTCTTCGTCATATTGACATTTAAATCTACACGTCGATCCCTTTTTTTTCCTTCTTCTTTCCTTGTCGAGTGTGTGAAGTATAGTAATCCATTGTAGTAATTCAGGCCTGTCCTTGACCGTTCACTATTGGCGGGGTTTAAAACATCAAAGGGATGAAAACGATATGGTGACAAAAGTGGGAGAAGTGTTCCTCCACAAACTATCAACCACCGCTACGCGCCCCGGGCAGATTTGCTCTCACTCGCCCGAGTTTGGAGAGACGACCACTGTGTCAGCCACAGTGGATTTAACCGGAGCGCCGCACCAGGGGGTTCACCTACTGAGCCCTGATTTATGTGCCTATAAACTTTGAGTACAAACTGTGCTTACTGTAGACATGCAAAAATAGATTTTGTTTTTTGTCTACAGTGAGTGTGTCTTAGACTGCCCCAGTCAGTGTTGCTCGCTGCACACTTGGGAGGCGGAGTCTGTATAACAAGGTCTTTAAGCGCTTACATCCTGGAGAGAGATACCCAAATATCCCTTAGCGTGGTCTGTGTGAGCCCCGCGACTGTAAATCAGCCCTACATCCTATAAACACACATTCTCGCTCGCTCCACAATAGATCAAACGGTAATAAATAGCCACCTCTCTCCCACACATTGCTTTCCTTCCTGTTCCACGGGGCTTCCTCCTGTTCCTGCAAAGACTCATGGGAGCTCCTTTTTACATAAAAGTATGCAGCTGGACCTGCTGATCTCAAACTATATATATGCAGTCACACACAAGGACAAAGGCTCACATGACTTCAGATTGTGACACTCAAATATTACAGGAAAGGGTTATAAAACAAAATGATGGGGATAATATCCAACGTCCTAAAAAATCTACCCTTTGGAAGGCCAGCTCAGGCTATAATGCAGTGCTTCATTAAACTAGGAGTCTGAGCATTACATTTGGATTGAGTGCTTCTATCACTTTGTCTTGTGTGCTTTCTATGACTTCATAGGATTTTTTTTCTTCTGCCCTACAGGAGAAGAAGATGGCAACCGAGAAGCAGGAGAGTCGGAGATGGACGGGCAGGGCGAGAAGACCAGGCATAACACCGTGGGGCCCGACGACTGGGATGGTCCAAGTAAGAGAAGTCTTAATATCACTTTCCTAGAGAGACACTTCTGAAGGGTCAGCCCGGGGCGTCGTGTACAGTGGGCCTATTCAATATTAGACGCTTAGAGCAACGGAAGCATTACGAGCAAGAAAGTCTCCTGAGGGCGGGAGAAGCTTGTGGAGGATGGGAAAAATAAACACAGGCCTTTGACCAAGGGGACCGGCATTCGTGCATTCTACGTCAGTGAGTCCCGTGGCATGACTTCCGAGGTTACCATAACCCAAACGCAATGTTAACTACGTGTTACAATGTTAAACACGCTTTACAACATTAGCTACAGATGCATGTTAACCACGTGTTGCAACCATGTTTTACAACCGCGTGTTACAACCATGTTTTACAACCGTGTGTTATAACCACGTGTTACATCCATTTATAATGACTGGTGCCTAGTTTGAGGTTAAGTGCAGTATTACATTACATTACATGTCATTTAGCTGACGCTTTTATCCAAAGCGACTTACAATAGTGCATTCAATCATGAGTACAAACTCAGAAAAACAACAATCAATAATCAATAATCAGTATTGATTTAGGCATTGAATAGAAAATCCCTATTCAATGCCTAAAGTGTCCATAAATGAGCATAAATGAGCATTTAAGGACACTTCTGGTTGAAAAGTAAGAAAGCATTATGTCCTTCATAGCAACCATAGACGGACGAGTGAGTCAGAAGTCTGCATGCCACATAAAAAGCCACTTTAACTGAATGCACACCCACCATTTAGTTAACAGTACAATACATTAACAACCATTTTTTGCTCAAAGAAAGAAAAATCTGCAAAACAGATGTAGCATTTCTGAAGAGTTTACAACACTTTTTTTATTTTTTATCTTGTGTTGCCCTTTTACTAAAAGAAACTTCATCAAAGTGATGGATAATACATTGAACAAGATAGTTTCACAGCAATTACTGCTCAGCAAAAGCCTGCACCCACACTGCTGAACACACAAAATATGATTCCGTTTAATGCATAAAATGACCTCAAGAATTTATTGCAGGTACATGCGTTTGTAAAAAGAAGAAAAAATAGAAAAGAGAAAAGAAAAGAGAGAAGAGGGGGGTGAAAATAAGGGAGAGAGAGAGAGGGAGAAAAAAGTGGATTTGGGCAAGTTGTGCTTGCTGGCTGGAAGCCCCCCGGGGTGTGTATTTTATACTGACAGTGAATCAGTGTTATCGCACCTATCAGATAATGCATTTATCATTAAATTTCACATTTGCATTTAAATCTGGGGAAGGAAATGAGCATTGCTGGCTAAAGATAAGAACGCTGGGACGACAGTAATAAACCATCACTGTGATCAGTCAGGGGACAGGGCTGAGGGGGTCAGCTCTGAACTATGGGGGCCGTGACAAAAAGAAGGCATCACACGCGGAAAAAAGGGGGCCTTTTGGGTGAGAAAACGCTGAGCTTAAAAACGCCGCTTTGAAAAAGGAGGGATGGATGTAGCATGACTCGATGTATGACTGACTGTAATTATCCTCCACCCTTCTACTTAGCCATCAGAATGAGAATTAGAGGCTCAGAAACACGCTGCTGGGCGGGCGGTGGAGGGCGAGAGTTGGTACGGCAGTGAAGTGTCTCTCGCTCACACGGCGACTGCAAGAGGAGGACGAGAACTGCCGAGGAGGCGACGTGAGACATGGTGCCCATTTCGTGTTTTACTAAACCACAGCCTGAGTGGTTCAGAGTTATCGAGTAGCATCCAGTTTGAAGACTCCAGCGCTGTGTCCTTATCTCCGAGCTGAAAAATGGGCAACAGAGCACATGGCTGCATCCGAGTTAAAGAAACACGGTAATATATATCCGTGTGCAATCAAGCCGGGTTGGTCAAAGAAAAAGCACACGAATCCTGTTCGTAATCAACATATAACCACAGATGTAACACCTGTCGACATCTCAATGATGTGCTGATTTTCACCGAGGCACTCGTGCCCCCCTCCTCCTCCCCGCTCTGTTTTCTCAATGGGCAGCGTAGAGTGGGCAGAAATTAATCTTGGTGCATAATAATGCTATTCACTCTCCCATCATGGCGGCCATGAAAGGTCATTTCCCTTTTTAATTTTTCCCATTGTGCTGGAAAAGTCAGATGGGCATGTTGTAATTTGAATAAAGAGAGGGGGAAATCAGACAATCAGATAGGGACATTTGAAATGACATGACTTCCTGTTCAGAGCGATTAAAAGCAAATTTATTTAGTTTGAGACTGTCTCCCCTTTAATCTCTTTGTAAATGCTCAGATAGTTCCGCATTCAAAAGTTCTTTGTTATTCTTTGGCTTAAGTTTAAGCAGGTGTGATTACCATCTCCAACAGATAATTTTTAATCACTGCGCGTGTGCATCTGAATAGGATGTGTAATGGCCGTTACATGAAAAAAAAATAACAAAAAGGGGAAGTGAAGCCTTTTAATGAGGTGGGCTAACTCGGAACATGCCCACCTGCTTTGGTGATTCTATTCAAGCACCTCCACGCCATTTTCCCTTTTGCTGAGTAACAACAAAAGCCTTTACAATCTACATCCTTTAATTGAACTTTTTTCTTCTTCTACGTCTTCTTTCTTGTCCCTGCATTTCATCTCCACTTCCGTAACTCATGTCAAGTGCTGTCCGCGATTGCCCCATGTTCTCCGATTGTCTCTCTGTAACGGCAGAGAAGCGTACAGAATGACTCGCTATTAATCTGATATAGCTGCTGCGCAGAGAGTGCTGGGTCTCTGATGTGGAACACCCAGCGAGTTCCCTTTTCTCTCCCCCTCGTCGCTCTACAAGTATGTCCTTAAGCAAATCTGCGCACTGATCTTCTGTCTCGTGTTCATTTCTCGTCACGGGTGCTTCGCAATCAGCCGCTGATTTGGGCGATAGCGCGTCATGCTATTCTATTCATTTTCACGGACTGCCGCTGATAGGAATCTGACTCCGTCTCTCTCGTTCTCTCCCAGCCGCTCTCCTCCAGGCTAATTGGGAGTGGTGTCTGTTAGCTAGCTAACTCCGCTAATGAACTTGTTCTCAGCCTTATCTAAATGCGTGCTCGTGTAAACTACACCCCCTTATGAAAGTCAGGAAAATCCAGGGTTCGTTATGAGCTGCTGTAATTATGATCGCTGCTGCTTCCGCTCAGAGGGTTCAGTCTGCAAGATGCCGGTTGTTTCAGTTGCCTTCAGCCACAGAAACTGCACACATTGTGCTGTCCACCAGTGATGGAATGCATTTGGGCTGATAATATTTATAGCTGGTGAGCAATATATTGGTTTTAAAGCCCCAACCTTGAATTCACTGTAGATTCACAGTAGCATGTGCACATGAATACTCTTTCAGGCCAATCAAGTCTTCATTCTCACAATCGGAAGAGAAAACAATACAATACAGCTTTTTTGACTTTGAATAAATAATGAAACATTAGCAAAAGGGGTTCCGTTTACTCGTAGCAGCCACTCACCCCCTCGCCCTTTTCGGCTCTTTGAAGGAACTTTCCAAATAATAAAGAAAATAACCCTGATGATGTCACCGGGGTTATTTGAACTGGAGCTTGGACCGCAGGGCTCTATGGCAAAAGGTTGCCTGGTCGTCATTGGCAACTATTTCGGGGAAATCGGCAATCAGTTCTCGTTCCTTTGGTTGGACTTTGAAAGGCATGAGGTGGGAAAGATGCTGGAATGTTGTACCCAAGTAAAAGTACTTTGTTACTTTAGCGTTGTGTGAAAATGTACTTATTTAAAAGGAAAAGGTGGGTATGTTAATGTATAGGGGGGGTATATATATATATATATAATACAAGAGGTACCATAAAGAGCATATGTTGGGCTACAAAAGAGACTGCATTCAATGTCAACCTATAAAATCAGCAACCAGACTCCTTATGTCCAAACCAACAGACAGGCACTCTGCAGTTTATCAATTAAAATGAAATGCTCCTGCCTTCCTCAGTGTAGCCTCACGAGAATCAAGCAGAACAGAGACAAACTCAGACAATGAAACCAAAATGATCGACAATATGGCGCCTTAAACTTCTCCTAGAATCACCAGTAGCACAAAGCAATCAACGAAGCAGACGTGGTGGTCATATAAACGATGTAAACTCCCACATGTCTGCAGACACTAACACACGTCGTATTACACACGGTGTAGCGCGCGCGCACGCAGGCAACTAAGTTGCTCGTCAAGACGGCTCAGCAGAGTTTTGTAGGAGGGACTCACCTGTAGTCCTCCGTCCTGTATTCCATCCTCGACGCGTAATAATACCAGTCCGCTATGCCTCCCCGTCCCAGTATAGGTTAACCAGTCCAGCCCGCCACTCCGTCCAGGTATAACCAGTACACTCTGTGGGCCGTTTTAATCAGATATTGGGTCTTAACAGTCTCAAACAGCATACGTCCTCACACGAAGGTAAAGGTTCCTCTCTACGGGTATATAGTAGCATGTTTAGCATGCTAGCCAGGTCCAGCGTTCCCCGACCGTGCAGCTCACGCGCACAGTCACGACCCCCGTAGCGTGCTCGCCAGGTGGGGCGACCACTCATTGGTGGTTGTAACAATTTAGTTTCACTACAACTTGGTACAATAATGCTGATTATATCCACACCATATATGCGGTCCTCTATTTGTTCGTGCTTGAAGTGACCCCAGGCCGTGAACTCGGCGGCCCGAATAACGTAGCGTAAAACGCAAACGTTTATCGTTTATGAAGTATAATTTGCATTTGCAGTGTCTCCTACCTGAAGCTCTGCCCTCCTGCGGCCGCGGACACACTTGCAGCGTCTTCTCTGCTGCAGCTGCGGATTCGTCTCCTTTCTACTGTTCCATTCTCACACAGTGTATTGGGACTGCTGTTTCCACTCTGTGCCGGACGCGACTCAATGTAGCCACGCGCTACACGTGTGATAAACACGTGTAAAGAAGTGGCCGAGTGAAAGAAGGCCTATAATTACCGATTTTAAAGAAGTAAAAGTACACTAAGGAAACGTTGTTAAAGTAGTGAGAGTCAATGTAACCCATTACCTCTACCACCTCCGTTAAACAGGCAGGGCGGCATTGAGTTGCATTGTGGGAAATGTAGGATACGGTGTTTCAGGTGATTGACCTGTACTTGATACTAAAACTCAAGATATCTCTTTCAACACAGAGAGAACATTACAGACGGCATCTAAAACAACTTGCATGCGTGATATTTTCAATTGAATTCAATTAATCTCTCTTTCTTTTATGTTACAAATATATCAATTACATAAACCACGTGGTGCTTTCCAGCAATAAACCTATACTGTATTTTGTTGTTGTTGAAAACCCGGACTGTATAGACTGGTCTTATGCTACTGCAGCTGTCAGTGTGCAGCAAAGGCGTTAACATTCTGAATCCCCCACTGGTTGAACCATTCACTTACACTGCTAAAGCCAAGTAAATATTCAAATCGAAATCGAGAGATGTCAGCAAATAAGAAGTGAAATAAGGCATGCAGCATCCAGAGGATGAGGAGGCAAGTGTGGCAGAGAGTAACAGCAGCCATGTGATCATCGGCGTGGCCCAGCTTGCTCAGACCCCGGAGCCAGCTGGGCATCGGCCAGGGCCGAGAGGCAGGGGTCAGCTGAAGGAAGCGGCCATCTGAGAATCTACCTGACGGTCAGGCACAGACGGAGCACAGGCAAAGATATCAAACATGCTGAAAACGCAGCTTCACTCAGATGTAAAAACTCTTGAGTCTCATTTTTGACTCCAGCCAACCTAGAAGGGTCTGTGGCCGTCTTCTTCCAGTCTCCCCCCAAAAAAAGAGAAGACAAAAACCACTTCAGGTATTAATGCACATATGTCATGCTAGGAGGATTGGAGGGCCAGATGGTCCACGATGCTGTGGCAGGTGCCTCAACAAATGTTTGCGGTGTCACGCGCTGCTATTTATATCACGGTGAAACACACAGGCACGCAGATATTTGCGAGAAAAAAAAAGGACTGCGGGGCCCCTTTTTGTCGGGAGTCAAAGTGATCAGCGAAATGAACAGATGGGATTTAAAATCTTTCGAGGATCAGGCACCTGAACTTTGAAATTCCCTCGGTTCATCTGAAGAAACTTCTCTTTCTGGAGGGAGGGATGCTGTTCACATTTGTCTTGCATTTTCAGTCAGAGGAGCTAAAAACTACTACTACTAAAAAAGCAAACTGACCCAAACTTTAGTGCAAAATATAGCGGGGGGGGGGGACTTTTTCAATTCTTGCACAGTCCATTCGATCGCGCAGTCCAGCCCAGGTTGCTCTCGGTAAACAAGGCGTTTTTTTTTCTTCTAACTATGGAACACGAGTCCATTATAAAAGTCAGGGGTGTCGTCAAGGAAGGAGGGGCGCGCCGAAACGAGAGAGGGAGACAAACGGAGCACCCAGATGCAGATTAGGCTGCAGAAGATGAGGGTGTAAAAGGGATTTAATGGTAGGATGGATTAGAGAAATCCTTGTAACAATGTTAAATAATTATGGTTCCAGCCGAGATCAAAGCGCCATTGATTGAACCCCTCAAGCCTTCAGCACACAGAGTCTTGGAAAGCAAAGATTGGTAAACTAGCGCTCAGACCACTCCGGCTGCTCCAGTTAAATTGGATTGGAAATATTAGGATATAGATGAATCCTTCAGGAGGCTTTTCGCAAAGCTTTTGTCACCGGAAATGTAGCTCGGGAGCGGTATGAAAGGTTTTGATAGTGTACTGTCTCGACAGAATCATAAGACGAGGGTGTCGCAGCTGTCTCCACTGATACCTAAAGCGTTTAAGTAGACTTATAGACACACTTGACTGTTATATCAGCAAAGTGGAAACTTTCAGCGCGGAGCTTTCATTCAAGGTTTTTATTTCTTTATTTTTTTCTCCCGTTCCCCCTCCACTTTCGTCTTGTAATCAAGAACATTTTGGACGTGCATCATGGCAATTCTCTCTCTGGAAGAAAAAAAATGGAGGATTTTTTAATTTTTTTATCTCGCTCCTCCAGGGGTTTATTCAAAGTCTTCAGAGAAGTCTCACAAAAAAACATGAATGACACTCAGATCGCTGATACTGATGATGAAAGTCCATCATCAGCTTCTCTGTGAGTTCCGGGCCCTGAGTGATGTAAAATTAAATTGCAATCAAAGTGCTGTGTGTAAACACTGTCGCCTTTCTTTTTCTTCTTCTTCTTCTTCTTCCAAATGCATTCATTTCTTAGGCGGATTGCTGATGCAGGCTTTATGCATCACCTGTGTGTGTGTGTGTGTGTGTGTGTGTGTGTGTGTGTGTGTGTGTGTGTGTGTGTGGAGAAAACACCGTCCCCCCACCGCCACACACACACACACACACACACACACACACACACACACACACACATTTCTTCTCACAATGTGTGATTATGATGATGAAATATGCAACAAGAGATTAGACAAATCACTGTACTCCTATGCCGCATCGTCTTGATGCAAATGTATCCACTGATCCGCTACACTAAGAGGCTTTATGAGGGAACTTCATGGTTGTTTAGTTATATAATCTAAAATAGGGCAAAATGCAATCGCTGTTCTCATCATCTGAGGAAGATGTCACCATATTCGGTTCTAGTTTTGTGCGGCTATACGTGGGATGGGGGCGCTCAGAGAATGCCCTTAATAAGATAATTCACTTGCAACCATTTTGTCCACATTTCAGCCGAATTTGTGTCCGCTCACAATGGCATCTTTTTTTTGGGGTACTATTTCACTCTAACAAGTCCAAAATCATTCAGAAGGGGCTGTTGCTCAATATGAAGCCGACTTGCAAAGATGGTGCCTCTGCTCTCCCCCCCCCCCCCCCCATCCCCCGGGGGGACTTGACACCCATCGCGTCTTTCTTTAGCTCTCTGAATATGTTTGTTCTGCAATGCTCCCCCCCCCATCCCCATCCCCCTCCCCCGGGCACGCTGTAGCTACACACACGCCTTTCTGAGAGGTATCACTGTAATTGGTTGAATATTCGCCGACGTGTGTTTTTGTGTTT